>MU183838.1:93564-113197 GCA_016904865.1 Pissodes strobi | reverse complement strand
CGTATATATATTTCTTGTCTCGTAAATATATTTGTTGTCTCATATATATTTATTGTCTCGTATATGTATTTCTTGCATTGTTGATCATATATTTCTCATGCCGCATGCACATTTCTCAAATAAATCTCTCACATTTAGGTAATGCAACCATGATTGATTCTCATTGTATCTAGCACTCTATAAATGTTAATAGTTAGAAACATTTCTCATTCCGCATTGTTGTAATTGCAAATAAAAATGACGAAGCTAAAATATCTCAAAAGGTCTCGAGAAGGCCACAAAGGCTCTACTACTCGTATTATCAACTGGTATAATACTCATCGCTACACACAAACTGATGCATTCTGTTTTGAAGTGAGGTTAGAAGCCCTTAACCTCAATTTTTCTAAATCTTGTCAAGCTCAAGAAGAAATTGAACTGATCGACCCCACTGACAACGAATTAGAAGTTGCCAAAAACTTTTTTTATTATTCAACTGCCAATTTAAAATTCAAAATGAAAAATCTAAATAGCAGCTCTCAGGCTCAACTTCAAGGTCACTCTCTAACACTCATGCAAAATATGCAATCGATTACACCCAATGTAAAACTACCTGAACTAAATATCCCTCAATTCAATCGTGAATTAACCAAATGGAATGCATTCTATCAACTCTTTGAAACACTAATTTTGAATAATCAAGTAAGGTAGGTATTTATCGGCACCCTATCTGCCATTATCCTCAATCTCAGTATGACGCCAGTACAGCGATGGTACGCGCTGTACTGGCGTTCCCATTGGTCTTGTCCATGGGTTCTCAATATTAATCGAGTCTTGTCTCGAATCTCAAGTAAGTAAACTCACACGTTTACATTTACATTCTCTCAAATGCGGTACCATCGTCGTACTAGCGTTCCCATTGGTCTTGTCTATGGTTTCTCAATATTGATCTCAGCTAACCGCGCTCATACGTAACACTTCCACAGGGACTTTAATGAGCATTTAACTGTACATTGCTTCAAGTTTATGTTATAATCATAATACTAGTTTAGAATTACAACTGTTTATGCAATGCTTTAGTTTTTAAGAGTATTATTCTTGTGATATTCCTGCAATGTCAATACGTAGCATCGACTGATGTTGTCCATATCGTAGCACTGACTACATATAATAATTCAATATTTATATTTTATTTATTTATGAGATTTTAGTTGTTTTCAAGTAAAATAACTTATTAAAATATTCATATAATGCTAAAGGTATTTATTTGTTTTATTTACAAGGTCACTTTAGAACTAGCCCCTATGGTAAATTACAGTGCCTACGAGCACATTTACAAGTGTATTATCGCTTCCACGACGCCTACGGTATTGATTCGGCTGAGGTCTCTGTTCCTTTAGGTCTTTCTTTTCATCGTAGAGACTTCAACACCTTCAGAGAGTTAAGGAAAGTCATAGCAATTATTTTTCTACTGGCTCTCCGATAAAGGAGGGGGGGAGGATTTTTAGGTAGATTGACGCGAACAGAGGATCAAGCACCATCTAAAAAATGGGATGATGGCAAGCTTAGTGTTTTTCTTATTAATATTCAGTCCGTAAGAGACCACACAGATGAATTATTTCTTTTAATAGGAGAGCTTAATTTTCGAGAAATCATGGCCATAACTGAACATTGGTTAAATGTTGATGAGCTTGTGTTTGTCAAAAATTATTCTACGGTAACTAGATTTAATAGAAGTAATTTATCTCATGGAGGTACTATGATAATATTTACTAACAACGACTTTTTGGCAGTAACAAAGTTCGATAATTGTCTGAGAAAGTTTTTGAATTTTCCATCGTCTATCATAATGCTTATAACCTCTATCTTGTTTGTATTTACAGGACACCTGACGCTAGCATGCATATATTCAGTCAAAGATTACTGAGCTTACTTGAGTCCCTGCCTTTAAAAAGCAAATTAATTTTGTGTGGCGACCTTAATGTTGACGGTTCCAGTGTGTGTGCTGCTCAAGAATCTCTTCGGTCCATTTTCGACTCTTTTGGTATAATCATGCTATTATTAACTCACCAACTAGAATAACTAAAACTAGTTCTAGTATTATATAGACTATATTGTGTCATTTTTTTATCCAGAATTCGTTGACTGTGCTGTCTTTAACTCGAGTTTCTCTGATCATAACAGAATTTTCGGTAAAATAAATCCAAATACAAAATATCTTCGCGCAAATTATGCCGTATTTTTTGAGACAAAAGTTTTCTAAATTTCAAGTACTTATGTCTAAGACTTGGCTGGGTTATCCTCTCTGATGATGTCGATACCAAATTTTCTAGATTTATAAAAATTTTATCTACTCTGACGTTCAAATCCTTTCGTCTTAGGCCTATCAAAATTAAACAACATAAACCCTGGTCATGATGCATGGTTTATTGTGAATGACTTAAAGAATAAGACTTCTTCGTTTGACACAATCGGTAATTCACCTGAGAACCTAAACAATTACTTTGTAAATATGGCTGAAGATTTAATGAACACCATAACTCCTTCTCCTAATTCACTTTCATATCTCTCTAATACTAATGTGAATTTACACAGTTTCTTCTTTACGCCTGTAGCATTTGCTGAGCTTCGCAATACAATTAAAGACATTAAAAACAAATCCTCATCTGAGACCGATGAGCCTACTCTGTAAATGTTATCAAGCCTGTCGGAATGTATATTAAACCATCTTATTACTTTAATTAACAAGTCATTCCAAAATGGGGTTTTTTCAAACTGTCTTAAGACGGCAATAATTATTCCTTTGCATAAAGGAGGAGATAAAGACCAAGCTTCGAACTATCGCCCAATTGAACTCCATCCCACATTATTAAAGATCATTGAAAGACTAGTTAAAAAAAGGCTTCTATCTTTTCTCTCTAAATAGAAAATACTTAGTACTCATCAATTTGGATTTTTAAGTAACAAATGCACAAATGATGCTATTGTTTTTCTTCTTTAATTACGTATACTCCAACCTGAACAATCATCACTCTAAGCAACAAGTTTCTGTGATTTCTCTAAAGCTTTCATTGTGTAGATCATAATATTTTAATTAATAAATTGCAGTACTACGGATTCAGAGGAGTGTCTCTCGAATGGTTTAAGTCGTATCTTAACAACAGAAGTCAGCTAGGTGAGGGTTGATACGTCAATGTCTTCTTGCAAGCCAATAGATTGTGGAGTACCTCAGGATTCAGTACTATTTTGTTTCTGTTGTTTATCAATGACATTCCTTGTCTGGACATTAGTGGTAAAGTCTGTCTCTTTGCGGACGATACTAGTTTCACTTGAAGCAACCAGGATATTACGGCGTTTCACAGAACTATATCTAGTGACTTAACCACCATTAAATAATGATGCGATTCTAATCTCCTGTGCCTCAACGTTTCTAAAACTAAAGTTTTGTCATATAAAAGTACGTTGCAATCTTTTGTACTTAATAACACCACTCTTGACGTCCTTGAATGTGTGAAATTCTTGGAGTTTGCTGTGGACAACCATTTAAAGTGGGACTTGCACATCGATGCTTATCAAAAGAATTAAGTTCTGCCTGGTTTGCGCTAAGAACGGTTTCCAGGGAGCTTAACTTGTCAACTGCTAGAACAGTCTATTATGCCCTTTATGAGTCGCACCTCCGATACGCCCTTCCATTCTGGGGTACGTGTTGTGCGACTCAACTTGAGCGTGTTTTCAAACTACAAAAGAGAGCTGTTCCTTACTCAACTAAACAGTAGAACTCATAGCCAGGATTTCTTTAAAAGATTTAAAATATTAACTCTTCCTTCCTTATTCATATTTGAATCCGTTTGCTTAATCCGCAAACACGTATCTGCTATTCCAGAACGGTCATCTCACAACTATCCACTTAAAAATACGGATCATGATCTTTATCTGCCAACCCCACGCTCAGAGTTAGTTAAAAGCTCTATACTGTACAAAGCAAAAAAAAATGCACAATTATCTGCCATTTCAAATGAAGTCAATAACATCTTTTCCCGCTTTTCGCAGAGCTTTGAGATCAGACTCAGTGGAGAGAGCCTTATATGCAGTGAACGACTTTTATATAAATACTTAATTTTGAGCATCTTACACACTGGTTTAATGTTTGGTGTTGTGTAGAATTTGATATTTAAATGATTAAATATTTTGATATTTACTATTTTATTTAATTAATATTTCAGGAAATTTTGACGGCGTACAAATTGCACAATTATTATATAAAGTTTTGTATAGTTTTGTTCTGTTCTGTTTTTATAAGTTTTGTATGTTTTATACTCTAGCTCTAGCTTTATCTACAAATTGTGAATTTTTTTTGACAATAAAGCATTATTATTATTAATATATTATTATTATCAAGAAACATCTAAACAAAAAGAGTTGGATGAATAATGATATTAAGGTTTCAAGTCAAAATTTACAAGACTTAAGTTTTTTGTAAAAATCTTTTCAAGAGCTAAAGTGTTCATACAGAACAGCCAGAAACCGTCACCACTATCTGATCAAAAAAACAAAAAGGGAGTACTATCAAAGTAAAATATTTTCCTCTGATAATCCAAGTAAAATGGCATGGAAAGCGATTGGTGATATATCGGGTAAACAAAAAAAACACAATAAAAATACGAGTATACGGCATAAGAACACAAAAATTGTAAATCCGGCTGAGGTTTGCGAGATATTTCTTCTTTTATAAATGCACCACAGGACATTTTAAAGAATATAAAAAAAAATCTATCATCAACAGATTTCACTAGTTTTATAAAAAAAAAATTTGACAGCAGTTTTTTACTTAGTCCTATAACTGAGACCGAAATATTAAACATTTTTAAATATAAATTAAAAAATAAGTGGTCGGCGGGCAACGACGATATCCCCGTAAAAATATTTAAAAAAAGTAGGAGAGGTGATAGCAAAACCTTTAACCTATTTAGTAAATTTGAGTTTTTCCTGTGGTAAGTTTCCTCAAAAACTAAAAACTGGTAAAGTCGAGCCAAAGGGGACAAAGAATCCGTTGAAAACTACAGACCAGTGGTGGTGTGTTCATCCTTCTCCAAGATTTTTGAGTACTTATTTTTAAATCAACTTTTAAGTTTTTTAGTTAAATTCAAGATTATCAGTCCCAATCAACACGGATTTCAGAGTGGAAAATCCACTGACAGTGCGATCAATGCATTTTATGAAAAAGTTTTGGAGAGAATGGAAGCTGGTCAGTGCCCTGTTGGGATCTTTTTAGATCTCAGTAGGACATTTGAATGTGTGAATATTAAACTCCTTTTGTTAAAACTTTATGAGTATGGAATTCGTGGGGTGCCCTTAATGTGGGTCAAGTCTTTTTTAAGTAACAGGTCACAATTTGTTTCAATGAATTTTGAGGAGAACCAGGCAAAATTTAAAATAAAATCTACAAATCAAAATAATACAAATACAGAAGTCCCTCAAGGATCAATATTAGGTCCCATCCTATTTTTGTTATATGTGAATGAAATCTCGAATATTTTGACGGATGAAATGTCTCTTTTGGCTTTTGCAGATGATGATTCTTGTTTGACATCCCACGAATCTCTTGACACTCTCCAAAATATTTGCAATAACAACCTACAGCAACTTTTTTACTGGTGTAGTGATAACGATCTCCATCTTAACGCTGATAAGGCTCAGGCAATACTTTTTCAAAGAATTCGACTTTACATGACTACAACTCACGTCATAAAAATGACTTTGTCATGCCTTATTGTAGACTTAATGTTACCAAAAATTCACCAAATGTCTTAGGTTTAAAGTTATATAATAGGTTACCTACTATATTAAAGAATAGTAAGGGCCTGAATATATTTAAGGTGAAACTGAAAAGTTTACTAGTGTCACAGTGCTTTTATACAGTGAATGAATTTTTAGATAAGTACGTAACGTAGGTGGTAGACTACTTGTAACTACTTGATGTAGTCTATTCTATTTTTTATTTGACGATGTCGATAACATTGTAATTTTGTTTTTATGGCGAATAAATGATTTGTATTTGTATTTGTATGATCATTACTATTATTTTCTTTTTTTGTCACCTTTTAAGGAAAAGATTTGAAGGCTAACTGGACAGGAGTCAAGGTTATCCTTCGTGCAACACGTAGCGACGGACAAGGTGGCAGGTTCCCAATATCACGGGTTTTGCATGAGTCCCACCAAATCTCGACCAAGACCAAGTTTTTCAAGATTTTTCACTAATGGTTTTTCAACAAGGTCACTTGTCGACATGATAAGTGGTAAGACTTCGATTTTTTTCGAATGAATATATTCGCTTTAGTTCGTGTAATAGATCCTGACATTTGGCAATTTTTCCACATAGGCTTTTTGTATATTATTTTCTGCCGGCACAGCGAAGTCGAAGATGAAGGCCCATTTTTCACTCTTATTGATATAAAGAATGTCGGGCTTGTTATGTTCAATCTGCCTATCTGTCACTATTGTTGTATCCCAGTAGATTTTAATATAATGATTTTCAATTACTGGGTTTGGGCTGTACTTGTAATAGGGTGGAATGTTTACTAATAAATTATTTTTATAACAGATGTTGCTGTGTACAATCTTCCCAACATCGTTATGCCTGTTCAAGTACTCTTTTGGGGCAATCACGCTGCATGCGCTTGTGATATGCTGGATGGTTTCAGGTTTCTGACTGCAGACTCTGCACAAATCATTTGGGATGCTCTGCCTTAGGATGTATTTGATGTAGTGCTTTGTAGCCACGACCTGGTCCTGCACCGCAGATATGGCACCTTCAGTTTCCCGATTTAGCCAGCCCTGACGGAGGTAAGTACAAGATAATTCCTTGTCGACAGCATCACTGCGCAGTGCTGCTGCGAATCGGCCGTGGATTTATTTGCTAAGCCATTCCTGTATTAGTTCTTCCTTGTGATTCGAGTGGGGGTATTCTTCATCATGGGCTAGGTTAAGAGGGGTTAGATTTTTATCAGAGCGCACTAATGCATCGTGGATAGGTAAGTTGGAATTTTGGAAGTATTTTCTTAATTTTTCTTTTTCTTTTAGGTGACGGGCCGTCAGACAGGAGAGTCTTCGGCGACCGTTATGCCTTGAGATGTAGAGCCGCGCAGAAGAAGATCTCGGATGATGGCTTCTATGTGAGGTTAGTGTTGTGCGCGCTAATCTACTAATTTCTTGCAGATCTGTATCGGACCACTTGAGAATACCAAATGTGTACTCCACCACCGGCATCGCCCAGGTATTAATGGCAGTAAAATGTTCTTTGAGTTAAGTTCAGTTTTCAAAACCAGTTGTGTTCTTCTTTTAAATTCCGCCTTGATTTTGTCTTTCATTAGTTTTGTTTTAATGTTCAATGCTTGCTGGAACCCGAGGTATTTATAAGTTCCTTCTGCTGATAAGTGACCTATTTCAACTCCAACCATGAACCTTAATGTATCTCCTGCCACAGGGTAGCCCCTTTTTATGTGGAGAACCGCGCACTTGTCGAGTCCGAATTCCATCTTTATCGTATTGCTGAAGTTGGCGACAATTTCCATTTGGTTATGAAGTTGCTCACTGTTACTTCCATAGCATTTAAAGTCGTACATGTATAGTGCATGAGACACTTTTTGTCCGCGTGGTCCATCAAGCTTGTATCCATATGGACTTCGGTTCAGCAAGGAGCTGAGTGGGTTGAGAGCAAGACAAAACCAGAGCGGACTCAGGCTGTCGCCCTGAAAAATTCCTCTTTTGATTTGCAGGTGTTGAGTCAGGTATTCCTGCTGTTGGCCGCGGACTTTAAGTCTTGTTTTCCATTTTCTCATCATGTATTGGAGCAGTTTAGCTGCAGCTTGGTCTATCTTGTAGACATCCAACACTTTAGCCAACCAGCTATTGGGCACCGAGTCGAACGCCTTCTTGTAATCAACCCAGCCAACTGATAGGTTAATTGTTATTGTTATTATTATTATTATTAATATTATTATTATTATTATTATTAGTATTATTATTATCGATATTATTATTTTTATTATTATTATTATTATTATTATTATTATTATTATTATTATTATTATTGTAGTGAGATAAGCCAAAGCAGACACTAATCAACAAATAACACATTTATTTCACTTAAGAGAACATAATTTCCATAAAAGACTAAAAATACGGCCGAAGTTCGAAGTCGGCGTTTTCTTCTCTTCTGTCAGGTCAGTTTCCCGGCAAAATCAAAGATTCACATTTCAGTCATACCACCCTAGCAATGTTGCCACCAGTAAATAGTAAATAGAACTGTTTTTCTAAATCTGAATTTATCATTAAATACAACATTATTATTATTATTATTATTATTATTATTATTATTATCAATATATTGGCATGGTGTTTAGGTTAAAATATGTAGATTTATACATTTAATTGCCTGAAATCTCATTGAAAACGATTTAGAACTGGAAAAGTAGGTTGGATAGGAGAACTGTGAAATTTTTTGGTGGTTAGAGGCAGTTTCTGATGGATTTTATAGCAGAGTTCGACGTAAGTTGTACTTTTAGCATAAAGATGCGAATAGTTTTTATGGTAAATATGTAGATTTATTTACCTAAAGTATCATTTAAACAATTTGAAGTCGGGAAAATGAACCAGGATCTGATAATTTGAACATTTTTCAAGGGGCAAGCAGCGGTTTCTACCGATTTTGTAGGAAGCAATTTAAAAATATTAAACGCAAAAAAAAACTTGCATTTCAGATTATTAATCTAGCCTTGTTAAAGTGTTCACTCGTGTGCTCTTATGCACACACCGCATTGTTTAATTGATACATATCATCATAATTTAAATTAGATACCAAAAATCCAATAAAAAGTCCCAATAAAAAGGTTATTAATATAAATACACTATCTTTAATTATTATATATGCTCCATTGGAGACGGAAATTTGATGAGGCTGAAACGGAAGACTATACTGCACATTAAATCTCGCTGTACATAATTGATTAATAAGCACTGGCTGACGTTCATGTTCATATATTATGTATGAAAAAAGATGCTGGTCAATTACTAGTCTCAAGCTAGACGGGTCCCAGACTAATGCAACATCTTTCTGTCTAGGTTTCTAGGTTAGTCGCATTCCTAGAGGTCTAGTGCGGCAAAAACATCATTTAAATTACGATTCAGTCCGTCACAGAGATACGATGCTGGTAGTCTCCTCTTGTTATTTCCTTAGCGTCATATGATTTTGCATTATAAAATACTCATTGGTTGTTTCTATTTGAATTGGCATACATTGTTATATTTCTCATCGAAAAGAGTCTACCCTAAAAATATTTGTAAACATATTTTCTAGCTATTTGTAGTGACACTGTTTGATGGAGATAGGTCTGAGGTGGATGTGAATTGGTTGAAGGAAAATACTGATTGCGAGGTTTCGATTTCTTCTCAAAGCTAGCTACCACTCCTGGCTATTAGGAGACATACCCCGAAAATGTTGGACTAAAAAAAGATTAATTTTGTGGCTTTCTAGAGACAGCCATGACAGACCAACTGTGGGATTTGATAGAAAATAGTTCGAAGTTAAGAAAAAATGTATTTTCTTGACGAATATGTAAAACCTTTTGGTCATAGGATTCTCCGCCTCCTACCATACCATTGTCAATACAACCCCATCGAAATGGTTTGGTCAGAGTGCAAAAGAAAACCTCTGCCTTAGAAGGAACTTCTTCTGAAGTTTTGCTAACATGGGAAAAGGTTCGTGGCAAAGTAACCGTTGATTATTGGCAGAACTACATTCTACACACCCAAAAGGAGATCCTAGAAGCCTAGGAAGTAGTCAGAGTATGCGATGCTTCAGATATAAACCCCATCATAGTTCCCGATTCGGATGATGAAGATGAGAGCGACGATCTGTTAACCGACATCGACGATCTTTGATTTATATCATTTAATATTTTATTTAAAATATGTTTATTAATTAA
Source organism: Pissodes strobi (assembly GCA_016904865.1). Classification (NCBI taxonomy): domain Eukaryota; kingdom Metazoa; phylum Arthropoda; class Insecta; order Coleoptera; family Curculionidae; genus Pissodes; species Pissodes strobi. The sequence continues at coordinate 103,235 of MU183838.1, read as the reverse complement.
TTTAGTTTTAATAATTTTGCACCACATTAAGTTTCCCATAAGTTTTACATACTTCGATTGACGTTTAAATTTCTAAAGTGTGTGTTTGAACTGCTATAAAAATGACCTTTTTGAAAACTAATTTTATCTACTTTCATTTAGTAATATGAATTTTACAGTTCTATAAATCGTTTTGTAAGAGCACCTATTACAGAACTAGTGCTGTAATAGATGCCTTTACAGCACTAGTGCTGTAATAAATTTTATTAACATTTTGCTGTTAAATAAAACCACACTTTTTAGAAGAATGATTTATTTATTATTAACAATTATAAAATTAATTATCAATTATTAATTAAAAATAATTATTATTAATTATAACACTTAAGGTCTATTATAAACATTAATAATACACTTTTTACAGTTAGAAATTTGTATACCAGAAGTGGATGTGATGGAGCCCTTTACGTTCGAATTTCCAATCATTAAATCCGTGTCTGACCCCATGATCTTCTTTGCTATTTGTTTCTTATTTTGTAAAGAATTCTCAACGTCTGCCGTAGAAGAGGATTTCCAGCCCCCATGGCGCTTTAACATCTGCATATCTGCACCACCATCAACTAGAATGGTGGCTGAGGACCTCCTAAAACAATGTCTAGTGTATCCTTCGGGATTCTTCAATCCAAGTTTTGTTGCAATCTTTTTTGGTATACTTCCAAAACTATTAATTCCGACAGGCTGGGAGGTACATTTTCCTTTTCCGTAGAATACAAAAAACCGCCTGTGAGTTGCATTAATGGGACGAAGTTTAGCATATTGTCGAAAAATACAACAGTTGACACCTGTCACATTTCCTTCTGTTATAACAAATTCTCGGATAATTTTGGTTTTCGAGTATGGAATCACAATGTTTATATACAAATCATTGTATTCAATATGATCCAACATTAACTTAGTTAGTTCTTCGCGCCGACAAGCCCCAAAAATGCCGATTATCATAACAACCTTCATAAGTAAATATGTTTCATCATCTGCAGTACTAAGGAACTTACATACGTCTTCCTTTGTAAAAACTTTGGACTTTTGGCTTTGTAACCCTCTGAACTTCTTTTCAAAAATGCGATTAGTTGAGAAAATCTGCTTATATCTTGATTTTTCTTGACTGAAATCACAGTTCTCAACATTGAGTAGTGAGCCCATAGTGTAGATGGTTTCTGGGAGCGTTGCTTTCCGGAAAAATAACCCAAAAGGATTTTCTCAGGCACCTCCTTTATTTTGTTAGCTTTGCACCAATCTTCAAACTTCTGGTACTCCAACTCATACCGCGCCTTGGATTTTGTCGGAACTAAACTTGAGATCGCTTCGTTTGCCGCTGCTTCTATATTAGAGGGCAAACTTCCATCAGAATCGCTCATTTTGAAAAGCGCTTTTTATATTTTTGGATTTGTTTGACAAACTTTCGACAGTAACCATGCGAAACAGTAACCACGCGAAAGGTAACAGTTTCCCATATTATATGACAGACAGGGGCAAGTGGAAATTAGTAGACGGGGGTAAGTGGAACCTGGTTGGTTCCACTTTCCCCAAGGTGGTTCCACTTCCCCAAGTTGGTTCAATTTTTCTCAGAAGTATTATTTTATTGTTATTTGTTTCAGAAAAATGGTGCGTAATTATGTACGCAAGAAGCCTGTGCCATCATACACGAAAGAAGCTTTGAATGTTGCAGTAGAAGCCATTTGATGTGGTAGCTTATCATTATGCAAAGCATCTAAGGTTCATAAAATTCCTAAATCAACGATTTTTAAACATGTTAAGGGACAGCGTGGAGTGAAAAGCAAAACAATGGGAAGGCCACCAACCTTACCTTTTGAAATAGAACACGATATTGCTTGCAACATAAAAAACAATGGAAAGATGGGGTTTTGGTATATCTAAGAAGAAAGTGTTGGAACTAATAGGTCAATACGTCAGGGAAAATAATATCCCGACCAGATTTAAAGATGGTGTCCCTGGGGATGATTATTTTAGAAGGTTCAAAAGAGATTATAAATTAAGTCAGAAAAAAAACCGCAAAGCGCTTAAGTGGCAAGAATGAGAAACATGGACCCATCTATGAGTACTTCAACATTTTAAGGGAACAAATTAAGAATATACCTTCGTCCCAGATATTTAACATAGATGAGGTTAGCTTTTGTCTTGATCCGTCTAGGATTAAGGTGGTAGGAGCAAAAGGTACAGCTGCTCATAGAACAACTAGTGGCTCCGGACAAGAAAATCTTACAGTATTGATGGGAGCAAGTGCATCTGGAGACAAGTTACCGCCTCATATTGTGTTAAAGGGCAAAAACTTGTGGGATTCGTGGTTTCCAAATGAAAATGAAGAATTTCCTGGCATGACATATTCTACCTCTAAAAATGAGTGGATGGAGGCCGAAACTTTCGAAAATTATTTCGAAAGCAACTTTTTGAAAAATGTGGGCCTTCTGAGGCCAATACTACTTATTTATGACGGGCATAGTTCGCATGTTGCCATTTCCGTTGTCGAAAAGGCTCGACAAAATGACATAGTCATTCTCAAGTTGCCGCCTCATTCGAGCCATCTTCTCTTGCAGCCGATGGACTTGAGTGTTTTTAGGCCACTAAAATTATTTTGGGATGAAGAACTGATCAAGTGGCAGCGAAAAAATTATGGAAGAAAATTACCCAAAGGTATATTTTGCACCATTGTTCCAAAAATATGGCAGAAATTGGACCCTGCTATTATAATAAATGGATTTGCAAACGGAGGTATAAGCCCGATTAATAATAAAGTGATTCCATATGATAAATTCGAACCTGATGCATTGAAACGATGGCAGCTTTTTCAAAATACCACCCCTGAGGCGGAACCGGATTTCCCCCCACCAAAAGACTCATACCCATCTGGTTCAAAAACCATTTTTCTTCCAGAAGCTGCTTCAGGACCAATGTCAGATGTGTTACTATCAACGAGTATTGGTCCATCTACTTCCAAGATGTCACTTGGCCCTTCTACTTCCAAGACAATGTTACGTGAGTAATCTGATTCTAAGACATTTTTACAATAAGTGCCAGAAATCACAGTGCTAACACACTTAATAAAGGTAGTCCTATTTCCCCCGTGAAGGTTGTAAATTTGGAAATTTCTCAAAGCAAAACTTTATCAGCTATGACGCCAGAAAAACGATCTTTTGAGTCATTGCTACTGGAGCATGTGAAGCAGACACCCTTGCCTAAAACAGTATGAAAAAAGTTTGCAAAGGAACAGAAGTTATAACATCATCTGAGGCCATTAGAAAACTTAAAGAAATGGAAGATAAGAAAAATGAAAAAAAGAACTCAAAAACGAAAAAAGTAGAAAAGAGCATCGAAAGGAATATGTTTGAGGACAGCGATTAAGACGCTGATTGCGAAGATTTTGTAAATAATTCCTCTAGAGACTTAGATTTACAGGAAGAGATTAGAGGGTTTAAAGAAGAAAATGCCTTTATGCAAAATGTTACCAACGATATTCAATCAATAGATGTTGGCGACTGGGTAATAGTAAAATTACATTCAAAAAAAATATTTAAGTATTACGTTGCTCAAATCACTGAAAAACCGCTATGCCTTAAACTCAAATTTGCAACATCAACATTCCATTGGCCTACAGTTGAAGACAAGTCAATTATTAATTCACAGGAAATTCACTTGTTTTTGCCCGATCCTTCTTTTGATAAACGAGAATCATTTAAATTTGACATTTCTTTTGACTATTTAAACATTGGTTTTTTTCTTTACGAATAAATCTTTGTTTTTTTTTCAGTTGTTTTTATTAGGCATTTAATAGGTCAGATTATTAATATTTACGCTTACCCCCCAAATTCTGGGAAAGTGGAACCAGGTGCACATAATTTTATTTTTCACTCATTTTAGTAAAATGTTTTATAGTTTGTTGTAAAAACTTAATATTTTATTACTAGTTACCTTTAAGTTGATACAGAAAAAATGGTATTAAACTATGTATAAAAATTGCTAAAATATATCAAGATAAATATTAACTATGAAAATTTGCGGTTCCGCTTACCCCGGTGTACCTTACTGTCGTTTTTTTCAAAAATTTGTTTATATTGGATTACATTGCATTCAGGATCTTTTGGAATATCCTTCTGCCCTTGTTGATGATACTTCTTTGAAACTTGTTGTTATGATAACCCAAATTATAACTCTATCTACTGCTTGTTAACCAGTTAAAACTACTGCTAAATTCTGATTTGAAATTGGATGCATCCTTGTTATTCAATTCAAAGATAATCTACTCGGCAGATGGCGTTGGACGATAAATTGCTACCAAATTAAGAATTACAAATTAAATAAATTATAATCAGATGTAATATCTTGAATTTCAGACACCACCAGTCTTCGTATCAGTCCTATAAGCACCACCTGTAAACAAACACCTACGCTAGCTCGGCTCAGGGTGGTTCGAAGTTTATCTTTTCCCACTAACAAGTTCCAAAATGATGTACCTGGATCCGTATCAATTAAATTTAGGTTAAAGTCCAAGTCGGGGTTGAACGCCACCAAGTCTACTTTTGTTGGCAAAGCCCTAACGTTGTTTATTCGGACACAGTATAAAAAAACTTGGAAATAAAAGAAACGGAGTACAAACTCAAATATCAAATTAAGTAAATAATTACCTGTCGTACTCTACACTACCTGCACACAGTTACCACACAAGAACTAGATTCTCAAATTAACACAAAATAACAACAGTAAAGTGAGGCCAATACTTTTATTTTGGAGAGAAATAAGAGCAAGCTCATCTAGTCTGATAAGAGAATTCTAACTAGACGCACCCTCTTGTCAACTTGACAGTCTAATTTTAAATTTTAAAAGGTGTCAATAAAAGGATATTAAAATTTAGAAAATCACTTCCCTGTAACGCTCTGCTGTAACCTGCAACCTAGACGGTGATAAAATTACCGGACTTTATCACATAAATTATTCTAAGTTAATTCAACTCAGTTAGAATAGTCTTTGCGTAAGCCCGAGTTGCAAGTTTTAAACAGAAACCGAATCCCTCAAAGTGCTATGTTACGTTTTAATATCAATGCCAAAATAAAGAAAAATAAAATGAATAAACTTTCTCAGTTATAAAATGCACTAGAGATTATCCAAAAATCTAGTACCCGAGAGAATAGAATAATGGAAATATGCCGGCGTAGCTACACTTCACAAAAGGTATTATATACTCTAGTGATTGAGATAAGTGTTAATAAATACAATAGAAAATATTAAAGCTGTTAAAAATACTGTTTGAGTACTAAATTTTGTATAAATTAAAAGTCTCTACTACGGCGATGTTAAAAATTCTGGCACATTACTGACAGGTAAACATTATTGTTGAGTAAAAATAAAAACTTATCTGAGTTAAGGACCTCCTGTAAACCAAAGAGAAATTCTCCTTTTCCTTCTTCGTATTTTTAGGGAAGGAAATGTTCCCAATCGACTCAGTCGTTTAATCGATCAAAACTATGTCCATAAATTGACCATCACCTTTCTCTGCTGTCATCCAAAACTAATGAGTAGCCTAATTTCGTCAGGTTCCAAAAATATGTAGTTCTTACAATCCTACAGGGAATCCGCAACTAGAACCCTAAAACAATCTAATTGAAATTCTACATTCAAAACAACTTAAAACAGCTTACCCATAACTGGGCTTCACCAAAACCTTCCTGGATATCTCAAAGAATAATTGGGATTATTGCCATAATGGCTGTTGGTAGGAATTACTTCTTCTATAGAACAACAACCCTCTCCTGAGAGTCTAAATCGGTTTCCCACCTCTTTCATCTAAAAAAATTAAAAACTTGTCGGGAGCTATCTTCTCACCCAGGGAATCTTCTTCGGCTAATGACGAAAACAAAAGACTCACAGAATCAGCAACATCCGATTCTTCTCTTTTCCCTCATCCTACTAGATTAAAAATGCATCTTGAGAGCACGCCGGTGTGTATCGTGCCAGCTGTGCTGTGTTTTTGCTCCTCGGATGTTTTCGAATTAAAGTGGTGTTTCATTTGAAAATAAAGCTTAATAGTTAAACATTTCAGTAATCAACAAACTAGTGTGATCTAATAGTTGTTTCTAGGAAAAAAAAAAACTAATAATATATTGCTTATCTATGAACACATACGACTTGTATATTTGTTGTATCCAGTGTTTATGTTTATATTATAACGATTATTGTAGAGTTTTAACATGACATTGTGTTGAAATGGCATTTAGGATAATCATTTTAATCATTTGAACCTTCTTATTTGTTTTGCGTGGTTGTTTAGATTTTACTAAACCTTGTACATTGGATAATATTTTAAACTTATATAATGGCGGCAAATGTTCTATTATTGCTGTGTAACGTGCACGAACGTTTTTCGCCCTAGTTGCTTACAAAGAGACTTTAAGAGTCAATTGAGCAACCAGAAAATATACTGTTCTTCTGACTGTCAAAGAAGATTTGAAAAGGATGAACTGGAGGAACTTCGAGAGGAAAATCGTCTACTGAAAATTAAGCTCAATGAACAAATTTATCAACATGAAGCTCTTAAAGCAGAAAAGGATGACGTAATAGTCACTCTTGAGGATAAGCTGACAAGATAAGCTCTAACCTTAGTACCTTGGAAAAAGCTTATAAGAAACAACGAAAGAAAACTGAAGATTTCCAGGATGAGGTCTTTGAAGCGGAAAAGAATTTGATTGAATCTGTAAATGTTCATAAGGCTGAGGCAGTTAAACTTAAAAACCAAATTCTTACCTTAGCTGCTGAAAAGGAAGCATTATAAACCACAATAAATGCACAGGCCACATCCATATCTAAATTTCATAAAGACTTTAGTGAAGTCCAAAGTTTAAACAGAGATATTGTAAACTAGAAAGCGTAATAACAAAAGAACACTCAGTCTAATGTTTGAACTTGATACTTGACATTGAAGGATGAAATATTATGAGTATTATCTAAACATGTTTTAAAAACAATCAGTCAAATATCAACAAAATTTAGTATAAAAGAACGGGCAAATCAAGTAGACGACAACTTCTGGTTGAGTAGTTCCCTTTTAATTAAGGCAAAACGCTCCTCCTGTAAGCTCAAACCCTCCCGATTCTGATGATCTGGTTAAGTAGTTCCCTTTTAATTAAGGCCAAAGGCTTTTCTGGTGACCAAGGTCAAACCTTCCGACCTTGACTATCTGGTTAAGTAGTTCCCTTTTATTTAAGGCCAAACGCTTTTCTGGTACCAAGGTCAACCTCCCGATCTTGACTTTCTGGTTAAGTAGTTCCCTTTTAATTAAGGCCAAACGTTTCTCTGGGAACCAAGATCGAACCTCCTCTATAGTGATGTCAGTGTAAAAGTAAAGTGTAAAAGTAACGTAAAGCTTAAAGTAAAAAGTAAAGTGAACCATAGATAAAAGTGAAACCTAATTAAAGCATACCAATATAACTAAAACGAATTATAACGCTCATAACAATTTAAACTAAAAGTAAACTCAAGGGAGCCGAATAGGTCGAGTCCAGTCAGTCCTCATCGAATGGTCATGCGTTCTACGCTATTCTAGTAAATTGTATTCAAACATAGTCGTCATTCTAAGTGCATTCCTTCCTGTATCTGAAGACCAATATACGTACAGTTTGTTTCGAATTAAGCGAGTCGTTATTCCATCTGATATACAACCCCCAGCTCAAGGAGGAACGCCGCCAGTAATCCCACTCAGTAGTACGCACCAGGGAAGCGCCCAAATTCCTCTTTGACAATATGGTGGTCAATAAATGTACTGGAATTAGAGAACCACATGTATAGTAATGAGATTTGCAAACTGAAGCACGATCTAGACTCACTCAACACTGCAAATACTGAAACAGTTGGTGCCTCTGACAAGTGCGCTACTTGTTCCAATCCACAACTGTCTTATTTGGAAGACCACTGTGCTGCCGACAAATTCCAAGAAACCTCAAGATAATCGTCCTAAACTTCTATTGATTGGTGGGAGATGTAATGATACGTTTCTTGGTTGTGTACGGTTTGAATTTGGTCAGAAATTCAATGTTCAATGTTTCTTAAAACCTGGATGTACAATTGGGGAATTGGCAACAACAGCCTCATCTTTAGCCTCTAGCTTTAGTAAAGATGATTTGGTGATCTTATGTCTGAATGGAGCTTATTCACCTATGGTTACTTAAAAAAAAATGTATTTTACTTTGTGAACATGCAAATAGTCTAGTTATGACAAGTCCTTGCTATGGACCAAATAATAATGTTGTATACAGTAGTAACTTGTCTTTGTATAAAATCTTTTATTCTCATAAAATTGACTAGAATTCTGGAATGTAATTATGCTCAACATTTCGATGCTGATTTTGCCGATTTATTGAAATGTCACATTTATAAATATTTTTGGTGGAAAGGAGTGTTTCCTGCTTGCCTGAAGTCGTCCTTGGTGATCCCACTATTTAAGGGTGGTGACTCGGTCTTCTGTAATCTGTCCAAGGCATTTGATTGTGTGGATCACAGAATACTACAGGCAAAGCTTGAGAGGTACGGCTTCCGGGGTGTGGCACACTCCTGGTTTAGATCTTATCTTGAGGGTTGTTCTCAGGTTGTGGTAAGCTTAGGAGAAAGGTCTTCTGTCTTGGGAGTTGACTGCGGAGTTCCGCAAGGCTCTGTTTTGGGTCCTATCCTGTTCCTGTTATATATCAATGACCTTGTCTACCTTAAAATCTCGGGACTCTTTACCATTTTTGCTGACGACACCTCAATATTGTGGCAGAATAGGAATCTGGTGGGACTTAAGGAAATTATAGTGAGTGGTCTGAGGATTATTAAAGAATGGTTTAACTCTAATCGCCTTTGCTTGAACTTGACTAAGACTCACATTGTTGGGTTTAAGTGTGATGTGGCGGAGCTGCTATTGGATGGGGATCCTCTTCCGGATGCTTCAGTGTCTAAGTTTCTTGGCGTGCTAATTGATGGTGAGCTAAATTTTAATGACAATATTTTAACCTTGAGTAAGAAACTTCCCTCCAAGTATTTTGCTATTAAAGTTGTTAGGGAGGAGTTAGGCCTACAACTAGCACGAAGTGTATATTTTGCGCTTTTTGAGTCCCACCTGAGATATGGTATCCCATTTTGGGGTGTTTCCAATCAGGGACTTTTGAATATGCCCTTTGTTCTCCAGAATAAAGCACTTTGATTTATTGTCAACATAAGTCAGGGAGATTCTTGTAGACCACATTTTGTGGCTGAAAAAATTTTAACTCTTACATCGCTTTTTATTCTGGAGACATCTACTTTTATTTTTAAAAATCGTTTTAGGCTTCACGGTCCTTCACCTCTTTACAACACTCGTCAGAACCTTAATTCACCTCTACCTATCCCAAAGACTTCTTTAATTAACAAATCTCTCATTTATGAGAGTCGTAAATTATACAATCATCTGCCGAGCAGCCTGAAATCAATACAGACTCTAAAATCCTTTCGCTTTTTATTTATGAAATTGCTCCTGAGTAAAGCATACTACAATTTGGAGGAGTTCTATCGGGACACGCTATGAGGTACTCTTAAGTTTTTCCGGTAATGAACCTTTTGTTAATGTACTGGTCGGGATACACAAATTAATTCTTTTATTATTGCTTAAGACCATA
>MU183838.1:82411-93554 GCA_016904865.1 Pissodes strobi | reverse complement strand
GGTGAAAAACGATAGTTTCTACACGTGTTGGGGTGTTTCCCCAACATGTACATTTAGCTTTCTTTCTGGTTATATGTATTTTAAACTTATTTATATGTTCTCATGCTTTGTCGATAAAAATTTGAAAATTTTTTTGACTAATATAGTATTTTTGAATTTGAATTTGAATTTGAATAATAAACAGAAAAAAATCTGTAATCACGTCAAAATCTATTGACTGTCATTCAACTAATATCCTTAAATGAGAATTTAAATACTGCTGTCAGAATACTAGACAGGTTCGGCTTTATCGAAAAAAAAAAGACAATAGAGATAATTTTCCAAACGATATTCCTTCCTAAAATGACTTTTATAAATCGAAGAATTTCCACCCGTAACATTCCGTCCGATTTTAGTCCATTTTTCCTTCGATTTGAGCGCGGAAAAGTAAGTAAAAAGCACTAGTGCGGGGAAGTACAACTTTCCTCACTTAAATGGTCATAGAAAAATGTTTTTTTGCAATAAATTCGTCCTATAAATATATGTTATCAAATATTAGTCTATTCCGCTCCACTAATTCTACCTATTTATCAATGGTTTTCAATGCTCGTTATAATGATCGGCAGTTACTTCTATCTGTGATATATTTTGCACAATCTGCACAATTAACTTTAAGGAGAACAGGTACGCAGATTTGTATCTTTAATTTATGGATTTGTGTCGGTGCAGATCGCTTGATTTTGGGAATGCCATCTGTTCGGAAACGGGCTTATCTCGTGTAGTAGGAATATGAAGAACCTAGAGTGTTGTTCAATGCCTGTAATCTACGATAGATTGCTACATTTAGCGTATGTTGAATGTTTCCTTAGTTTGTCGCCGGGTTTCCCACAATGGTTGTCACGTGTATTTAAATTGCCCAATCCGAGTGTTGAAAATTAAAATAGGTAGAATGTACAATTTTGAAAAGAAGGTGGTTGGCATCTTGTGTACAGACGTTGGCAGGGTAAGTGGTGTTAATTCTTTGATCTCAAAATATTTTGTTCATCCTGCATATTTTTCAATAGTCTTTGCATATTTTAAATACAGAACTGTTTTTAATTCGGTTAATCATATTTCACTAAAGTAAAGAATTTAGCATTTTTATATTGCACTTTCAAGTGTTTGACGATTTCAATAATCTTAATTTTTTACGGTGACCTTTAGGTTTTAATACCGTTTTTTTGGTGAATAATTGCGTATCTTATCGATCAAATTCGTGTAATTTGATACTGGTTTAATCCAAATATATAGAGAACGTAATTATTTCATCGTTTAGTGGTCATACATTATGATTTTAGATTTTACATATTTTCATTTAAATTGAACAGTATTACTTGGAAGATTCTCAAAGCGAATTTTATATGTTCCTGTAAAATGTAGTTAATTGAATTTGAGTAGAATTTCGCTGAATTTTCTTTAGTAGTATTGTTGATCGTAGTTTTTCAGGCTTATTTCATTAATCTTTCAGTTGATTTGTAACATCAAACTATAATTATTATCACTTATCGTGTCACGTTTGATCAATGATGTACCGGCATTGATTTGCATATGATATAGCATTTTCAAATTTTGGCATGAACAAATGCTACTGCTTTGCTTGGTTTCTGTTTATTTTTATTTACAAACACAATTTAGTTTGGATTATTAGTGTATGAAGTACATTACCTTGTTTTGTCTTGAAGGTTAATACTTTCTATATTTACATTTATGATGTATTAGATATGCATGATATTTATGATAATAACATCAAGGCTGGTTTTTATCCCTTGCAGAGTCGAAGGTACTCGACTAGGCCTCGGAAACTTCTTTTATAGGTTCTGATTGTGCATTCCAATTCGCTAGGCTTTTTTTGCCTTTGGATTTAAATACTCGAGCTCTCTTTTATTTACTCGGGACAATGCTCACAAGCTTTTCTTTGATCTAAAAGTTAATAAAAACTTAAAAATTTGTTCGATACAGATGTAATCTTGAGTATGTTATTATTTTAAATCCATTGTTAGCGGTACATACCTCAAACGATTTGGAGATCATATGAGTCGTCTGATGTACATTATAATTCGTTTATCTAATAGTGTTTCGGTGTATTGTTTCCTTTTGTTTTATTTATCTATCGAAAAGATTTTGTGTTTTCATTTATCAAGTGTCAAAATGTCATTCACCTATCAGTCTATCAGCAAGACAGGCACACCATATGATTTTGACAGTTAAAACTAGGCAAATTCAAGAATCCACGTTCCTAAGTAACGGTTCCTTTTAAGGCGTATTTACTTGATGCTTGAAGAATATGGTCTAGAGCAGTGACGTGGATGCTCTCGGACTCGTTATTTCAACTAAGTTAGGTTGGCAGCAATGTTTAGGGGTCAAAGTGTGAAAATTCGTTCCGGGTTCTTTCTTTTGCGTTAGATCGGCAAGGCATCAAGAAGCCGGAGTCCTTTGTGAAGCCTTTTCGAGGTGTAAATCCTCATGGACTGGTTTAAATAATTAGGGCCATTATTTTAAGATATTTTTGTTACGTTTAAAAATTTTGACTCGAACCAGGACCATGGAGGTTACCTATATTAGTTTTTGTTGAGTTATTGGAATCCGACCTCCACGTGGTAAGTCACAGAATTTTCATACAGTCTTTCAGTGGAATTAATTGTATTTTCCAATCTTTCTAGAAGAATTTATGTATTGCTGTTGCTCTCATGTTGCTGATCATTGGGATGGTCGAATATTGGTTTTGGAGAAATCTCTAGAATGTACACTGTTCGTTTTATTCGACTGGCTATTACCAGGTAACAGGCCCTATAGATAGATCTATAGGTAAGATGAAAAACTAGTTAGGTTATGAGTAATCACCTCAATGTGGATGGATATTTACTTTTTGCTATGACAAACAATTGTTTTTAGGGTTCTCTTCACGGGTACCGCTCTGGCACTCATATATCGCTTTGCCTAATTGCGATATCCTTTTAAGCGTGTTTTGGGTTACTTGCGTGTTTAGGTTTAACCACCGATTGCTTATCATAGGCTGGATGTGGTGTAACGAGTTTGGAAAGGTCAAGTTATGATTTGAAGTGCTCTGGAGTTGCATGGACTGTGTACCTATACTAATACTGGTATTTATTTGAGGAATATTTTAAGATTAAGAATATCTACTTCATAAGTTGTATGTCTTACCATTTACCATTTTATTTGTAACGCTGTCTCGGCAAATTTAGATTATTTACAGATTGAGTGATTATACACAGATTTTATTTTCTATTATTGCGGCAGAATAAAATTCATAAATTTTAAACCCTGTGCGCTATTTACCATCATTCTAGTGACCTATTATTGGGTATACGGAATATTTGCCTAACAGTTTTTATCTGACACCGTTGTTGATAATAGTCAATATTATGTAAGTTTCTTTTCTATTGCTTTATTGTTCATACATGTAATTGTAATTGTACTGTATAATTGTTATTTTATATCAAGGGATCTCCTCATTAGTAGGGAAAGAATAAAGTATTTATTTTGGAGAAGTATTATGCCTTATTGAAAAGCTCCTCCAAAAAATTACTTTTCAGCATTTAACAGCATTATGAATTTTTCTTAGTTGAGTCAAAATTAACTCAGTGGTGCCCAATAGCTTTACTAAAGTGTACCGAGGATCCACGAACCTAGCTCTCCACTACATTACTGGCTGCCGTTTGCGTCTATAGGTAGGTTTTCTAAAAGGACTTATAGGAAAAGTTGCCATAATGAAAGAGGTTTAAGCACATGTGTGTAAATTTAACTGGTTTATTTTTTCTATCTTTGATTGAAACGTAATTTACGTCAAATTATTGTTTATGTGCCAATGGCCATATTTATAAATTAAGTAAAGAAATTACACTTATCTGGAGTCATTGGACTTGTTTTAAGAGAGGTTATAGCTCGTTCTTCCTATTTTTTATTAAAATCTAGTTATTTTCTATTTGAAGTTGCCGAGAGCCACTGTTGGACAGGTTTCATAATTTGTTTATAATTTTCTTTTAAATTTTTAATTTCAATCATAATTTGTTTTGAATTTCATATTTCAAAGTAAAGAAGAGAGATATCTTGAATAACAGTAATTATTTATAGTGTTATTTAATCATAGTTATTTACAATTTTGCTGAACTTTAAATTATAACTTAAGTTCTGATTATATCTACTGTAACCAGTAAATTTTCAAGTTTTCAACCTCCTATGTCAAACTGAGGTCCACAGGATACTCCCCTGAATAATTAGTTAATAAGCAGTATTAGTTGGTCTAAGACCTATATATTCTTTTTTCCATGTAACGATCTTGGTGAGAGCGTCTGACGCAACGAAGGCACCACTTACAGCTTTGCCGTGCGAACAAGTAGGAGTCTCAACTAGGATTATCTGTAAGACCTGGACACGCCTATAGCGGGTGAGCTTAGGTACAGGTAGTAGAGGTTTCCAGTGGAGATCCTAACCAATCGCATGGTTTTAAATAGCTGAACGAAGTTATCGTATGGTTACAGATAATTGAAGGAAATAGGTAATCTTTCTCAAAAGAAAGATCGTCTGCTTAGACCAAACTTGTTATAATAATTAAATTTGTTCATTGTTCACATTACTAGTCAGTTTAGTCAAGTTTAAACTCCATTAACTGTATTATAAGTGGTATTTACATTCGATTATATGCATTTCAACAATTTTTAAAAAGAAAAACCTCATCATTGATAATTGTAAATTAGTTGTTAAATTAATATATTGTTTTAAAAAATATATATCTTTTTTGATTTATTACAGGAATGGGCTCTATGAGACGTGAATTATTTTTATCTTTGTAAATTCTAGTTATTGTTATCTAAATATTCTATATTTTCTGTTTGCATCGTCTCTAAGAGCTTGGCGCCCACAATCACATATATAATATAGTTGACGGGAGAACCGTTAAATCGAATCCACCCCTAGTCTCATTTAAATTAAATTAAATAAATTAAATAAATTAAATAAATTAAATAAAATAATTATCCTCACTAATTGGTTATAAAGTAAAATATTTTATGATATTGTAACTTTTGTTTCGTCCAAAAAACTATATTATATATCCTCTCAGAATAAAAATATTTCGTTTTGAACATTAAAATTGAATTTGCTCAATTTAGAAATCACATATACAAAGTAGGGAATTATTCCAAGTAAAATTACTCGACTCTAATTTCTGGTTTTATTATTTGCGTTTCTTTTTTGCTGTGAAGCCTAAGTTCCAAACAAGTTCTTCGGGATTTTCTGACTTATGCCATCTACTTACCAACATAGCTCCAGTCTAATTCGCACGCTTAGAAGACAGGTAATTCTAATCTCTGTATTTTTAAATTTATATTTCATTTTAACTTCGTCCAATCTCAGTGTCTTCTAATCTGAAGTAGTAAGTGAACAAAATTCGAAAATACTGAATATCGTAGCAACATAATAATGTGTTGAGGCATATCTTAGGCGTGAAACGGTAATGATTTCGAACATAGTACATTTTTAGAAAGGAACTAGCTCAAACAAATAGCCCAGTTCGCTCGAATCAATTTTTACTCTTGGAATTATTTTAAAGATGAAGCCTGCGAAACGACTTATACGAGCATAGATGAACTTCAAGTTAATATTAGTACAGTTTTACAGACAATAAATTCCACACATGGAGATGTGCTTTACGTCGCATAATTTTCTTTGACTCTAAAAGATTGAAATATATTAATAAGCAATTTTAAAAATGAATTATTTCTAGAAACATTATGGCCTTTTCCGTTTATCAGCCCCGTCCCGTCTCGTTTATGTTTCATATCGGACGCGTGCTCGGAAATGTAAAAGCAGTTGAAATAGTTGTGAGTGTGTGGTAGCGAAGAACCACCTGCCTAACCGTCTTATCAGAATGCAGTTTTCTACCTAATGCTCATGCGGGCACGTGTCACAACTCTTTTGTTTTTATTTATTACTTTTATATATGACTTGGTCTGTAACGGGTGATTTATTTCAAAATCGATCGTGTAAAAGAAAATGGGGCAAATGCTATCTTTCCTACTATTTTTTACAATTTCCCATATTATTATTTCTACTGGCACCTTTAATTATATTTTCTCTGCGAGTATTAGCCTGAATATCAAAACAATGTTATTCCAAACCAACCAATATTAAAAACATAAATCACAGCCTTTATATGTGTAAGTTCTGTGTGTATTGATACTACTTGTGCATATCAGTCACCGACTTTGTTTTTCTAAAACGTTCAGGTTTTAATTTTTTTGATAAGGGAATTTCACAAAAAAAAATAGATTTCCTCATTCGATTGAACCATACGAGAGGCTGCTAAAAAAGATTGTTTCATTTCACCACTTCTAGGGAAAGATAATTTTCGAATTCAGCAGCTTTAAAAATATAAACCGCTCTTCACTTCTTCAGCTGCGTCCGGAAAATTTTTAATCGAGTTTAATGTACAAGGTGATCCAGATAACTCTTTAAATAAGAATATCAAAATCTCGTTTATTTTTGAAATTGGAACAAAATATTCTTAACAAGAACTGTTTCATTTCATCTTTAGTTAGTAGTTAGGGTGTAACCTTCGACAAAACAGAATTTTTCCTCTGGACTCGTGTTTTGCTAACCATGTTAGCATCATCAGGAGATGATCAAAACTCAGTTTTTTGTTTTTATTTGGACCATTTTAAAATATGTTTTTCGTATTTATTTTAAATATTTCTTGTTTTCTGGATACCCTTCATAAAAAATTAAAGATTTTTCTGAGTAGCAAAAATATTTAGATGTCTTGGAAATACTTATTCTTTTAATATAAGATTTTTCATTTCGTCACGTAAACATTAAACCCCATTAGGGGTCATCCTGTATGTCTGAAAAAATTACACATAGTCGAATACATATATCGGGTGTTCATTTAGTGTGTAATTCTTCGCTTTCTAGATAGATTTTGAATAGTGATGGCGATATACAACACTCTTGTCTGAGTCCCTTTGTTACTGTAAACCCGGTTGTTAAGTTATTTCCTATTTTTATTTGTGTTCTTGCATCATTATACAGTGATTTGATTGCTTTTATTATTTTAGCATTTATGTTGGTATGTTGTGAAGCTTTCCATAATTTTACTAGAGGAATGCTGTCATAGGCTTTTTTAAGGTTCACAAATAGCAAATGAACTTCCTGGCTATATGCGATTTTCTTTTCTACGATTTGAGTTAACGTAAATAGGTGGTCAATGGTGGATCTTCCTGCTCTGAATCCGGATTGCTCTTCTGCCTCCATTGCACTGTATTCATCTTCTATCTTGTTTTTGAATATTCTTCCATATATCGCTTATGGTGTCGGTTACGGATAATTCTCTATAGTTGTCGCATTTATTTTTATCCCTTTTCTTATGGATTACTGATATATATTCCATTCCTTTGGTACTTCTGACTTATTTATACATCTTTGGAATAGATTTGTGAGCATCTGGGTCAGTTTTTATGTCCCATATTTAATATGTTCTCCAGGAATATTTCCTGGTCCCGCAGCTCTTCCATTTTTTAGTGCATTAACTGATTTTTTTTCTTCTGATACAGACAGTCTTGCTGGAGATCCTTGAGTGGTTATATCTGTGTTAGTATTATCAGTAACTTGGAACTTATTTCTATCTTCTGTCAGTATTTTTTCGAAATACTGATTTCATGATTGCTCTGTTATTGAGAAAATTATGTCTTTGTTCCTTTTCCATCTCATGTTCTTTAGTATTCCCTAACTTTTGTGCTTTCTCTTCCACCTAGGTATGTGTTGAGTCTAGAGCATGTTCTCTCCCATTTTTCGTTCTTTTTTGTCCAGATCATTCTTCGTACCCTTGCTTGTACTTGTTTATATGTAAGCTTATCATTTAGGTTTTTGGAGCTTAACATGGTGTTGTATAGATTTCGTTTGTTCTTTATTTCAGATTCGATCTCCTCATCCCACCAGTATGGTTTTTGACGCTTTCCTTCTTTTTCCTGGCATCCTAATGCCGCTGCTGCTTTTATGCATGCTTTTATGTATTCATACTCTTCCACTATAGCATCGAAAGATGTTCTTTGTAGTTTATTGTTTAGTGTCTTTGTATAGTTCTTTTGTACTTTCCTGTTCCAAACTATTAATGTTGTATCTTATTTCCGTCACTTTCTCTTGTTCGTAATTTTTATGTTTCTTTTTTTTTGTTGGTATCCTGTTCTAATAGGAAATACTATTTGTGTCTTAAGTAGATGATGGTCACTACCACATGAGGTACCTCCTTTAACTTTTACTCATTGACCTTTAGCTCACTTTTTTGTTTTGTGATTATATAGTTTAGTTTTTTGGTTTCTTGTGAATTTATGGACGTCTCTGTGCTGGAAGTATCCATTTAGAACTTTTAGCTGATTTTGTTCACATATTTGTATTATTCTCCTTCCATTGTCATTTACCACGTCCTCTCCAAAACTTCCTATCACATTATCTTTATCCTTTTTTCCCACTCTTCCATTAAAGTCGCCTGAAACTATTACTTATCTAGTTCTTTACCAATTTTTCCTATTTCTGCATTTAATTGTTCGAAGTATTCGTCTTTATTAGCCATTAGGTAGTCTTCATTTACCGCATACACTCCTATTATGGTTGTTCTATATCCATGTATTGTTAGGTCCATTTTTATAAGTCTTTCATTTATTGGTTCCCATGTTGTTATAAACTTCCTCAGTCTCCTGTGTATGACAACTGACACTCCCTGCTTGGCTCTATCTTCCTTTGATACACCACTGTATAAATGATAGTATATTCCCCAACTTTTGGACCTTTTTCCCTTCTTCTTTGTCTCCGTCAGGATGGCAATAACAACCTTTAGATGTTTTAATTCATTGGCCAGTTCATTTACTTTCCTTGAATGAAATACCCTGGACATTCCACTTGCCAAAAATCGTTGTCCTTTTCCTTTGCTTGGTTCGTCGTCTTGAGTTTTCTGTCCTTTTCCGAGGCTCTTGGTTAGGTTTTTTAATAGTTTAGTTTTTTTATAAGTATCGAGGAGTTAGCCCGATGACTCAACCCCCAATTTGGAGGACCAGTCCAGTTTTTATTTCACGGAGGGTATTTTATTTCCCCACTACCCGTCTAATATGCTGGATTGCATACCCGACGAGCTTCCCCCAATTTCAATAGGGACGCACCCGATGGAGGTAACTAGCAAATCCCCACACGTTGGATAGTTCATGCAGATCAACTATCCAACGGCAAAAATTGTCATAGTAGGAGACTTCAACATACATAACATGGACTGGTAGAAGCACTCCAACAAAAACGACGATGAAGGATGAGAAGCCGAGACGTGTACAATTAGTCACTGGTTGACGAAACTACCAGGAACCCTGAGCGTCAAAAAGACTTTGCTGGCTTCCTGGATCTATTCTTAATAACTAGTCCTGACTTCTACACTGTAACTGTCCAACCTCCGTTGGGCTCATCAGATCACAATCTTATCTCCGCAACCTGTGAACTGGCTATGAAAACACAGGAGCCACAGCTATCTCGAAAGGTTTGGCACTACAAATCCGTAACCTGGCGTGATCCCCGCGAGTTTAATCTTCATTTTCATTGGAAAGATGTCTGCTTTAGGAATCAAAACACCCCTGAATCTTCTGATGAGATAACTCAAGTTATCCTAGCTGGTATGGAAGCTTTCATCCCCTCCTCTATGACACATATCTCTTCGTTATTAATGATATTTTTAAAAACAGTGTTCTAAACGTAAAGGCCTACCCAGGATGTGATATAGATTCAGATCATAACCAAGTGTCTATAACTCTAAGAATAAGGGTTAAAAAGGTCGAAAAACCAAAAGGGAAAAATAAACGCGCTTGGATCAACAGAAAGCACAGTTTCAGCAGAATGTCAACACATCACCATAGACAATGTAGTAATGAAGAGAACATTGATTCAGAGATATTCTCCTGAGACAGCACAAGAAACAATTGGATGACCGACGCCATATTGAAACTGATGGAGGCAGACGCGAAGTAAAGAACAATGAAGAGGAATATAAAAGAATAAACAAACAGATCCAAGAGCACTGAGCAGATCAAAACTGCAAAAGAACAGTGGCAGAGCACACAATACAAAGAAGTCGAGGAGCTGCAAACACATTATAAGCACTTATAAGAACAGAGAACTGCACGAAAAAATCAAAGAAACAGCAGGTTTATGGAAACCAAAACATGTTTCTCTGATCAAAAATGAAAATAACGAAATAGAACTAAACCCCGAGAAACAAAAATTATATGTGGACATTATCTTAAGGAACTATTCGAAGACAATGTCGCAGGCCGTTTTGTCTAGCGAATATCGATGCGTAAATCTCTCTAGAATTCATCACCCTTCACAATGTGAAGTTCACATGGTCTCGAACGCATTCATGGGCAATAACGAGAAAACCCTCGTAGATATTCCGGCTGACCCGGCTTCGTTGTTCTCTCGATCGAGAAATTTAAATTGTAACGGAATATAAGTTTATTCCGCTACACTAAATTCTATCTATTTATCAATGGTTTTCGATGTTCGCTATATTAATCGCTAGTGACATCTATCTGTGAATGAGTATATTTCGCACAATTAATTATTTAAGAAGAACAGGTACGCTGGTTTATATCCATAGTTTGCGAAATTGTGTCGTTGTAGATTTCTATATTGAGAGAGTGACATCTATTCGAAACCGGGCTTATCTCATGTAGTTGGTAATTGAAGGACGTAGTACGCTATTCAATACCTGTAATTTAAGCATTTAATCTACAATAGATTACTATATTTAGCGTATGCTGAGTATTTCCTTAGTTTGTCGCCGGGTATCCTATAACGGTTGTCACATGATTTAAATTACCCAATGAGAACATCGAAAATCAGAATAGGTTGAACGTCTTAAATTTTGAAAGAAAGGTTGGCATCTTATTGGCAACAGTCAACTGGGTAAGTGCTAATTTTTTTGATCTTGTAATATTTTGTTCATCCTGCATATATTTCACTAATCTTTTCATTTTTCAAATACATAATTAATAATTGTTTCTGATTCGGTTAATCATATTTCGCTAATGCAAGAATTTAGCATTTTTATATTACACTTTCGAGTAATTTACGA
>MU183838.1:57814-77411 GCA_016904865.1 Pissodes strobi | reverse complement strand
AATTTTCTAACTTATTTTTGTTGTCTTGTTGATCGATTTTCCTGATAGAAATAAATAACGAATTTTTGGTGCCTTGTCGTGAAGCTTAAGCAAAAACGAGTTCCATATTTCAACTTTGGGGTCATTCTCGCTACAATTTTATTAATACTTGAGGGAAAAATAGAAGGTAAACGAGGCATAGAAAGAAAGAAAAAGTCCTGGCTGAGAAACATAAGGTATTGCACTGATCCATCAAGCTCAAAATAGAGAAGAATTTGTCATGGTGGTCGCCATCCTCAACGGAGATGACACCTGAGAGGAGAGGGATGACAATTTCAGTTTAACCCGATTGATTACTGATACGATTCGATTATATTAAAAATTAGTGTCAATTCGACTAACGATATTTTCCAACTATGTCTTACTGCACGTTCAAAAAAGAACGTAAAGGGTAATTTAATCTATAGATATCCAAATGCTCACGGTTCGCGGCCTTGATAGTCGAAGATCTCAAATTAAAATCGAATGTATCCATTAACATTTTTATCAACCTCGAACCAAACGGAATCACCTTTTATTAAACCATTTAGTTGTAGGCGGTAGCCGATCTGATAAGCCACATTACATGAACCGCGATCTCCTTGTAACGCTCTTGTTATAACCCTTTTACCGTAACCTCCGCTATCCGCTATTTTTTGCCTTCTCTTAACTAGTACGTTCGCGCTTCATGTCAATATTACATCTAACTGGCACAATCTTTATCTGAAGAAAAAATGCGAAAATTATTAGCAGGCCATCCGTGGCAGGCACACAAATTACAGAGAGATGCGAAAGTCGTGACTTATGGTAGAAGAAAGATGCGGCTATCTTTTAATATAGGAAACTACCGATGTAAGGTGTTTCTTAATTAGGAAAAATGGCGGCTAAATGCCCACTTGGGATAAATTGGAATTTCGCTAAATGGTAGACGTTCCGCGAGTTTTAAGGGGCGTAAATCATGACTATTATAACGTTGCTGGAGCTATTATACACTAGTCGACATCGACATAGGTAAAGGTAAAAACATTTTTCAAGTTGCTATATATATTTTTTTTTTGTTTGGATGGCTTTGTGCATAGCGCATACAGCCACTACATTTAACTGTAATATTATTATATTTTTTCTAATATTATTGCAATACACAATATGATTATGCATTGCATAATCTAACAATTTAATAAAGCTCAACAAGTCATGTATTCTCATTCATACTCATCTATAGTCTCAAAAAAATGGAGATATTTAAAGAAATCGACCAAAACATATAAGACAAGGTCACTCGCTTCACGCCATAGGGTCTATCTAGGCGACTTTGATTACACAAACAAGGATAATCGACCTGGAAAAAGGATAACATATAAGGATCAGTACCAAAGGACTACAAATCCCTAAAGCTTTCTCACACACATTTTCACAAAGTTAATAAATAAGTTATAAGTGTTTTTATCATGTCTCATTATGTATATTAACGAGCTAAAATTAATAGGCATTACCCGTAATTTAGCCAATTCAACCATTAAATAATCTGAAGCATTCCTATTGTGCCCACATTCAAAACACCCAATGTTCCAAATCATCAATGCTAAAATTATTACAATCACATGTATTAGTGTTTGAAAGCTTCATTTTATGAAGAAAGTAATTAATATTACCATGTCCAGTGATAGCCCTGACGAGGGTTACATAAGCACTTCTATTTAAGTTCCTAAATTGGATAGATGGTTTGGGTACAAGATTTGGATATGTTATTGTTATTTATTGCATACTCGCTTAACTTTGTTTCCAAGTATTAAACAAGTTATCTTTGATAATTAGAAAGACATCATAAAACTGCAAATCAGATATATAATTGTCACTGCAAATGGCTTCTTTAGCATATTCATCCACCTTTTCATTGCCACTAATCCCAACATGACCCCTGCACCAAACGAATAAAACTTGCATATTTTGTTTTAGTAAGTTAGATAATCTACGGCATATTTCGAAAACTAGAGGATTTTGATATATGTTTTTAGTTCTATTGTCTATGGCCTGCAAACAAGATCTTGAATCAGATAGAATTATATATTTTGTTGCCTCTTTATTCTGAATAATATATTCAGGGAATGTAATATAGCAAACATTTCTGCAGTGAAAATACTAGCTTTGGAATGTAGTTTAACCTGAGATTTTTAATTTTTGCTAGGTATATAATAGGCACATCCAACACCATGATCTGTCTTTGATCCGTCAGTATATTTGCTAATGGATGAAGTGTCCTGTATAATGGATTTAACTATGTTGTTGCTTATTTGTGAATATGGGGTATATTGTGGAGATTTAATCTCTATAGAGCTTAAAATAGTATTATAGGTATCCGTAAAAAAAGGAATCTTATCATATGATGTTATCTTGGCTTGGCTTGGCTTGCTTGTTAATGGCTTTGCTACTAGGCAATTGCCAGCTCGCTGCGACCGAGACCCCTAGTTGGCTGGCTCTGGACCATATAGGGACCTCTGGATTCTTGCGTAGACTGTGTATCTTAGAGCAGTACTGTGAACATTCATATTTATACTATAGCATTACATAATAGAGGAAAATTTGTTAGTATCACAATATATGGAAGCAGGACACAAAAAGCACAAAGCACAAAATGGAGTACTAAGTTAGGAGTCAGGTTAGGATACTGGATAGTTGAGCCTTTACAATTTAAATTTATTTAGGTTGATAAACTGCATGATTATTTCAATTGTCTCATCATCAGGAACAGACAGAATATCAGACATTGATAGCGGAGAAATTTTTCTTTTTAATACGAAATGTGTATATAAATCCATATTTGGCTTTAGATATATAGGGCATTCAAAAAAAATATGATTTAAGTCATCCATCAGACCACAATCACATAAAGGACTATCTTTTATTTTAATTTTATAGAGATGAGCATTAGTTAGACAATGACCTGTACGCATTCTAATGATTGTTGTAATATGTCTTCTGTCTTTATAACTTCTATTGCTAAACCACCTTTTGTTAGGAAATGTTGATTGTATTTTAGCATAACTATGCTTTCTTAGTGTAACAACTGATTTCCAAACTTCTTTA
Organism: Pissodes strobi; assembly: GCA_016904865.1. Classification (NCBI taxonomy): domain Eukaryota; kingdom Metazoa; phylum Arthropoda; class Insecta; order Coleoptera; family Curculionidae; genus Pissodes; species Pissodes strobi. The sequence goes on along the minus strand of MU183838.1, from coordinate 74,309 downwards.
AACTTATTCATGATTTTTCCTTTTATAATATTAAAAATATCATGTATGTCAATAAACATTTTTCTAGGTACATTTAAATTAGTCCCAATTTTAGCAAGAGTGTCTGCTTCAGTATTACCCGGAATGTTAGCGTGACCTGGTATCCATGAAATTCTAATATCATGTCCATTTTTATTTGCCATCTCCAACAAATGCCTTGCCGCTAGTATCCAATGTTCCGTTTTCGCCGAAAATAAATTACTATTAATCTTAATTATGGCTCTTTTCGAATCAGAAAAAATAATTGCATCATTTATATGTTCTTTAATAACAGTTTTAATGGCATCATGGATAGCCACTATTTCAGCCTTATAGATACTTAGACAGTCTGGCAATCTCGAAGAGAATTTATATTCTAACTCTGGGATAGATACACCATAACCTACCATATTACCTCTCTTGGACGCATCAGAGAATACAAAGGTAAATCTATTTTTCAAATTATTGGTTTCAGCCATAAACTTTTGTTTTGTAGTAAGGTCCCCTTTTTTTAAATTAAGTTTTAAGATCTTTGGCGGGTCATTTAGAGTATTGAATGTATATTCATAGCATGGAAATGTAGACCCCCTATACATAGATTTAATGTGAGGATAAAGTTGCTGTAGAGCGTCAACCAAGTATGGTGTGCGGCCCTCATGCCAAAATTCAGGTCTATGAATAACCTTCATACGGATACTATTTAATAACAAAGTAATAGGGTGATTTGTAGTCATAAGGAATTTGGAGACCAATTTTAGAGCAAGAAGTTTTCTCCTTTGTTCTAGATCAACCACAGCCGCTTCTGCTAGCAGAGCTGTCCTTGATGTGGATCTCATACAACCTAAACAAGTACGTAGACCCTCAAAAAAATATAACATCTAGTTTATTTCGAGCTTTCTCACTACATGGTCTTAAATATATTGAGCCGAAGTCCAAATGGGATCTAACTAGAGCAAAGAATGCAATCATTAAAATATTTGGGTCAGCTCCCCACCAAGTTCTACATAAGGCCCTCAGAACATTGATTGATTTTTTCGCTCCATTAACCATATTCTCTATATGTAAATCCCATTTTAAATTCTCTTGTAGAGTTATACCCAAGTATTTGGCTTGTCTTTTAAAAGGGATGGCCACGTTATTAATAATAATGGGAGGCGGAGCAACTCTCCTCCTACCTCGAGTAAACCAAATAGCCTCACATTTATTAATTGAGAGTGAAAGATTATTGGCCTCAAGGAAATTATTTATTTTTTCCAGCGAAGAATTTATTTTGTTTACCATGGTGGAAATTGTTCTTCCTTTAATAAACAGTGCCAGGTCATCAACGTATCCTATTAGAGTTGCCTCCCCTAAATCTAGTCGAAATATATCCTTTATATACAAATTAAATAACATAGTGCTTAAAGGCGAGCCTTGAGGCAGTCCTGTTGTAGCCAAAACTGGGCCCAAAAAGGAACCATCATTGCCCCTACTGTATAAAAGTCTATTTTTTAATAAATTGTTGATTGTATTACATAAATATTTGGATATTCCCATGTCTTGAAGGTTATTATATAGCCTGTAAATATTGACATTGTCATAAGCCGATTTAATGTCCAAAAATACCACAATGACAGACTCTGACTCTTGAAAGGCATTGAATATAAAGGAGGTTAAATATGCAATATTGTCATAAATGCCTCGACCTTTACGGAACCCTAATTGATTGTGAGAGAGTTCTTTTTTATTCTCTACTTGCCAATCTAGACGATTTTTGATCATAATTTCAAGTATTTTGGCTCCACATGATGACAATACTATTGGCCTATAATTTTCCGGCACAGCAGGGTCTTTATTAGGCTTCAATAAATTAACAATGTTAAATTTTTTCCATGTATCAGGAATGCGATCTTCCCCCATTAAAATTCTATTATATATATTAAGAAGAATTATCTTAGCCTTAGTGGGCAAATATTGAAACATTAAATATGAAACATCATCCATACCAGGAGACGAGGATTTTTTTTTATTTAAAGCATTATCCATCTCATTCATACTGAAAGGAGTGAAATCATCATTTTCATTCAAAGATAGAGTCTTGAAATTAGGGTCTATGTTAATGACAGACATGCCTCTTAATATAGAAAGTTTCAGATTATCTGATATTGACTTATTAAAATTATTTTGTCTAGAATTATTGCTGAATTTTTTAATTTTTTGCCAAACATATGTCATATTTGAATTTCGATTCAATGTTTCACAAAAACTCCTAAATTTTTCTCTTTTCCTTCCTCTTAGTTTTCTCCTTGTCATCGCTATAACTTTTTTCGTTAAAATAAAATTTTCAATAGTGGGAAATTCATTGAATTTTACAATAGCATCTTTTCTCTCTTGTATCCAAATAGAACACTCACCATCCCACCATGGGTTCCCCTTTTTATAAACCTTACCACAGTGTTTAACAGGAATAACCTGCTCAGCAACCGAAATCATTATATCCAATAGTTCCTCATATTTTAAGTCATATTGTGAATCTGTTAAATGAATTAGCATTTTGTCATAAAAGGCGTCCCAATCTGCCTTTTTAAAATTTTTTAATTCATAAGACTTACGAAAGTTATTGTCAGAACTTTTATTATAAATTAAATTAGAAGTCAAACATGTGGGAAAATGATCGCTGCTACCACAATCTTTAATCGTGAACCATGACATTTTTAATGCCAATGCTTCACTAACAATGGTCAAATCAACTGCACTAGTATTATTACCTAATTGTAACATTGTTGGAGATCCATCATTCATTACTATTAGATCATTGTTAAAAATAAAATCACTAATAATTTTACCACCTTTATTAGGTGTTGATTGGTCCCATAATGGGTGATGCGCATTTACATCCCCCTTAATAATTAAATTTTTTGCATTGTATGATAAAATTTCTTTCAATATATCAAGGTTCAAATTACTACCTGAATTACAGTAAATATTAATATATTGTACGTTACCTATTTCAATAATAATATATTGAATGTTTTCAGAAGAGTATTTTTTTATTGTTTTAAAAACTATGTTAGATTTGACACATGTCATTACTCCCCCATAACCATCATTTCGGTCTTTTCTTATAATATTATATCCACTTAACTTAAAGAAATTGTCTGCATTTTACCAGGTCTCGTTAATCAATAACAGGTCTGGATTTTCTTTATAAACCAGATTTATTAAATTGGTCCTGTTAGAATTAATACTTCTAATATTCCATTGAATAATTTTAAAATTATTTATATCTGTCATAAACAATAGAAGATTTAGTAAAATTTACTACTTAGAACTCGTCTGAATCCGACTCAACATCCAGGACCACATTATTGTCATTAAATAATATATCTTTTATAATATTTTTATTTTGTTCAGATGTATGTTGAAAAGCATTTATAAATTGTTTAATTTCATTAGAATCAAATGTTGATTTCTGTACATATAAGCTTTGCACGGCACTAGTACTAGTACTAGGCAATTCTGAGGAATCTTGGGGCTTATTTTGTTGTAAATAATCATTAGTATTTTGTGAGTTATTATCTTTTTGAGGTCTTGAATTTGGGTAAAATAAATTCTCATTATGGGCTTCTTTATCATATCCCCTATGAATTATTCTTTTCTTTTTTGCATTTTCAGATAGCACATGCTGATATGATCTTTTAATAGTGTCAGATTTAAATTGATGTAAACGTCTTTGAGAAGGTTGAATAAGATTGCCTTTTGGATCTGATGGATTTAATAATTTACTTTTTATATTCGGAAAGTCACCAGGATGAAAAACAAACTCATCCTGGGCAGTATAAGTCTTTTTGGCTGCATCACATGCATCGAAAAAAGTTAGATTTTCTTTAGCCATAAGTTCTTTAATATTTTTTGACGCATAAATTCAGGACATTTTTTATCCGTTGACTTATGGGAGTTTTTGCAATATAAACATAAGGTTGCACAGGAAGTATGCTCCTCCTCATTTTGACCTTTTATTTCAGAACAATTATCACACCGTTCTTTACCCTTGCAATTATTTCTAGTATGGCCAAAACGAAGACAACGGAAACACTGTGTAACTGGAGACACATATATGGAGACAGGCCTAGCCAATTTATAAACACTTATAGCTCTAGGCATATCAACCCCTTCAAGGGTGAAAAGGACTGTGCCTGTTGGTTCATAAGTTGTAGTATTATTTCTGGTAACTTTACGATTGAGTCTTCTAGCCTCTAAAATTTTAACATTAGTTTTACAACATTCCAATAATTCTTCATTATCTATTTCAAGGTCTATCTGTCTAACTAACCCTTTACAAGTAACAAAATTAAATGGTATAAAAATTTTATACGCTTTATCTATTAGGGCTTTATTATTAACAAAATTATTAGCTGAACTATAGTTAACAAATTCGACCGAAATCCTATTGAGACCTTTGTTTTTAATTCTTTTAACATCAGTAAGATTTAATCTAAAAACATCACGAGCTATTTTTATGTTATTGTATCTACCAATATTAAAACCCAGTTTATCAGTAGTCTCAAGATAAACAATAAATGGACCTTTATCTTCTTCTCTATATAGTAAAACTGGTTTGTCAACTTTTTGTGACTTCCTTATCAAGTCATCAGAATGCTCTATACCATCTTTACCACTGCTAACATTTGTTAAATTATCATCATTATTAGATATGCAGGACACAGGTAAGTGGGGGGCCGCCCCCCCTAACTTACTCATGTCTGTTCTAGATGGAAGGAATGCGATATAAGCATGCACCAAACAATAGCCAAAATAGGCAAAAGCAAAAATCAACTATCAGAATCTAGTATCGAAAAGCCAAAACGGAATCTAAGCTCAACTTACCTAGATAACACACTACAAACACAAAGATTTTTAGAGGGAAGCAATTAAAACACATCCTCTGAGAAATTTCGATGCGTTCGGTAGCAAAAGTACGAACCTGATGATGATGTTATCTTATTTTGGAATTGGGATGTTTGCATATAAGGCTAGGCCAGTGGTGGAGAATTTTTATGTATCCAGTATTTTGACGATAAATTATCTATAGACAGTGGTCGGGATAAACAATTGATTTTATTATTGCTTAAAACCATAAAGAAGGGTGTGGTATCTTAATTAACCACTTTTAATAAACTGTATCACTATAGGGTGGTGAGAGGAATTGAAACATGTATTCGGTTTGATTTAATTTAATAATGCAGGAATAAATTGCATTTAAATATGATAAATATAAATATACAAATAATTTCTATATTAATTCGAAGCATTCATCCTTTCATCCATAAAACTAATGTTACAAAACAGGTTATTTATAAATTGACTATCCACTGAAAGTTCTTGATTTTGTGATTTAAATGAAAACTTTGTCTTTAAATTTCAAACTTTCCTTTCACTCCACAAAATACCTTGATTCTCGTTTCTCCAATCTTGTCTTACTCAAGGGCAGCCTTTTAGACTTCACACATTGAATTCATATCATATAGCAGGGATTTAACTTCCTGAACAGTGGGTGCTATTGCTGAAATATTAGTGTCATCAGCATAATTTATCAAAGCTACTCTTCGCTTAGTTATAGTTATATTGAAGCTCAAGTCATTCATATAATACACAAAAATTATGGGTCCAAGTACACTACCCTGCGGCACACCCATCTCAAGGAAGCCCTCATCAGAAAAATAGTCAGACCCACCCTGATTTTTGACAACTCTTTGTGTACGATTCTGCAAGCAGGACTGCAGCCACTACAATGGGGCACCTCTTATTCCATAGCATTCAAGCTTATAAAGTAAAAAAAAAATATTGAGACTGTCAAATGCTTTTGACAAGTCACAAGTCAAGAGCCAACCGCTACATCTCCCCTCTCAAAACCAGCCACAATTTGTCAAAATCGTAAATAGCTGTTTTAATTTATTTTCCCTTTAGAAAAGCTGACTGCTGACTGTCACTAATCAGACCCTGCTTTTGAAGAAATGATATCAATCGAGAGCTCATTGTCTTTTCAAACACTTTAGAAAATGAGGATAAAAGGCTTACAGGTCTATAGTTCTCAGAGAGTGTTGGATCATTCATTTTAAATAGTGGTCTAACTAAAGCTGCCTCCAACCTGTCAGGAAATATACCCATTTTCAAAGAATTGTTTATTATGTAGGATAAAGAAGTTGAAAGGGCATCTTTACATTCTTTAATAATATTTGACGAAATTTCATCCATACCTGAACCTTTTTTGTTTTTTATTTCAGCAATTATGTTAAAAACTATCAAATTGCTTACTGGATACAAAAACATTGATTCATTAGAGTGCGGAACATTTGGAACACGCTGTGTGGACCGTGCCCCAGTTAGGTTACCAAGAAATCTAGGAGCTGCATTGATCAAGAAATCATTAAGAGAGTTCTCACTTGTTGTGGTTCACCCGAAAACCCATACTATGTTTGTATTGTGGTTTACCAATAACCTCATTCATTATCTGCCAAGAAGATTTACTTTTGTTGTCACTATTCTCAATTTTTCTTGAATAAAAATCTTTCCTAGCAAGTTATACCAAATCTTAGTTGCTCTGTATTGTTCTTTACATCTATCATTAACTCTACTTAAAACTAATAATAAATCTAGCTGCTCTTTACATTGAGTCACTTCTGGAGAGTTTTGGTAAAATTCTTTATTTTGCCCATGTAACCTGATTTTTCTAATAGGGGAACAAAAGTCAAATATTGGAAAAATGGTGTTCATAAATGCATTCCATTGCGCATTCACGTTCTCTACCTCAATTTCATAGATCAACTACCAATTTTGCTCAAAAATCATTTGCTTAAAAAGTTGCTTACCTTGCTAATTAAATACCCTTCTTTTTAGACTCGGTGGTCCATTCATCCTGCTAGATCTGATGCTGGCACCTGCAGTCCTCTCCATGAGTTTATGGTTGGGCTTATGGTCTTCTGTGAAGTCACTTCTCTTGTTATATCCCCTCTTTTTTTGTGTCATCAATCCTTCATCTTCAGCAATGGAAATAATTTCATCAGGGTCTGAATGGTTTGTTATTGTTTTTGATTTTCTTTTAGTACGGTTAAGTTGGTTTTCCTTGTTTAGGCGGCAATTAGACCTAATGGCCGCAAATATCAACCATAATTTTAGATTTCAAAATTGGTCGTTTTTATCCTCCTGCACGCTTCGAGCGTGCAAGAAGGCGAGAAGACCAAGAAATCCGTCCTTGCCAAGAAAAGAGTATCTACGTCATTCGACAAGAGAGCGCTCCAAACGAAGTCATCGCTTCGAGCAGCTCGGAACTGTATTCATCGATACTGATAGGTTGCACTGGGAAGTAAGGTAACGAGACTATCGACAACACGAATCGACCAGTAAAAGGGAAGAAATCGCACTACTGGAATACTCAACGATATAGGGAAATAATCAAACTTATCAAATATATTGAAAATTCTACTGAGAATATATGTGAAGAATATGCCCCAAAAGATCTGAATAATGGCGAATCTAGTGTTCCATAGGACATTTCACATGTATTTCGAGAAATTATGGAAGAGATTTAAAAAAAATTCATCTTAGAATTTTCAAGACCGATCCAATGACAGTGTTTGGTGAAAACCTTTACTATAAAAAATACTAAATGATCTTAGAAAATTATAGAAGTTATAACGACTAGAGGACATTTTAGGCAGATTTCTAAAGTCTATATTTTCAATTTTTCGATCCGAAGCATTTTCTAGCGACTGACCAGAATCTACTTGTGCTTTCATTTCAACAGTTCAAAATGTTCAAACATGAGTAATTGAGTAGTCCCGGGAATTTTTAGGGTCGAGTGTGTTGCTAATTTTAATTTACATCTTCACTTTCATTTTACACCACAAGCTACAAGAGCGAATCGCTTTGGCGATCATTTTTCCTAACCATTGAACTCCTAAGAAAGTTCACCCATATTTTAGAAAATTATTTTGCTTGAAAAATCTTCTATATTTACATCACAATTAACGTTTCTGTTGCATTTAAATAATTGTAAATATTCATTAGCCGCTTCATCCATAAAACAAAATGTGAAACGATTTCTAAAACCGCCGATAAGGACGTTTTTATTTATACGGGCGTTAATTAATGGCATTTTTCAATCGTTGCCGATAAAAGGTCGAAGTATTTTAGTTGTTAACCTACTAAAACGTTTGCAAAATAATTGTTTGTATTCGGAGTGCGCTAGTGAAAATCGATCGCAGATAAAATGTTGACTGACATATAATACGCACAATAATCATTTATTATACTAAATACCTATATAATTAAATATTAATAAATTTGTTTTGAGATTGTTAATTCATCTAATTTGTGCAGAAAGCAGTCATCTTCTCCATATTTAAATTTTAACGTCCACATTGTCCCATTCGCTCGTGGAATAACTGATTCGCAAATTGCCACCAATTATGGAAAATAGAAGCAGTTACCCACGGATTATATTGATGTCTTATTTCTCTACCAGGGAAGGTTGATTCATTTTAGGATATTTCATAAACGCTATCGTACCTAGTGTTTCATCCAAGTTTGAATCACGTCGACGGGATTACTCACCCTCATAAATAATAATGAAACATTTATCGCAGAATATAATGTTTTTATAAACTTTTATGCAAATAATATTGATCGATAATTTCTTAATTGTGTATTCCTGTAATTTTATTGTAACAGTAAAATAAATAAAAAGATCAAACAGTTGCAGGCACCTGAAGGTTGCTCTGAGCATTCGTTTATGCGATAATAATTTACCCGTTATCACAGCTCGATTTAGTGTGTTGCTACTCCCTCAAATATCAGAGAGTAGGGGTGGGTTGATTTTTTTGAAGGCGCCACGGGCTTGTAGACAGCACAAGCGAGAAATACCCCAAAGTTGAAATATGGAACTCGTTTTAGCTTAAGCTTCGCGACAAAATAAATGAATACCGGAAATTGTTACTTATTTCTATCAAGAAAACCGATCAATAAGACAACAAAAATACGTTAGAAAATTAGATCAGGTATATAAGCCGGCAATTTATCAGTATGGAAAAATAATTACCCAAAGATTAATCAAAAATCAAAGTCGGCATGAAGCAAGTACCCAAATTAACCGAAAAAAAAGAAAGTCGGTAGAGAAACAAATATTCAAAAATTAATCAAAAATAATAAAGCAAGCGATCAACAAATACTCGAATATTAAACAAAAGTAAATCAAGAACGTTTCAATTATTGAGCGCAAATAATAATAAAAAAAACAGATACTTACTGAAGTGGGCCTGTCCTTTGGAGTTTCACTTAAGATTTAATTAAATAAAACAGGCAAATAAAGAAACAAAGATTGGCTTTATTACTTAATGAAGTATCACAGCTGGTCAAGAAAAAATAGATTAAAGCTGAGAAATTTCCAGTGAATCAATTCTTATGGTTACACTGTATTTTTAAACGAGAAAAGATAGGGTTTACTCGGTTACTTGAAGAGTAAGTAGTAGTAAGTAAGTAACTCAAATATTCACTTAATCAAAGACTAATTCACGGGTATCGAATCATGATCCGCTACAATGCTGTATTACTAACTAACTATGGTTATTCGGTTCAGTTAAACTACGTTGATAACTGCCGCAAAAACAATATATGAAAAAAACTAGTTAGACCTGGCGTTATTATAGCCACCAATCAATTACAGACCTTAGCGTATGGCTATTTACGCATAAGTAATCCACTCCCCGGTCAAGTTACCGGTAGGACAAAGATAATAAGCAATTTGTTCGAGTAAAGAAAATCAAAGACCGCAATAAAAAAGCATTTAAAAATAACGCAAAGTCCACTAGGCCCTATCAACACTAGTAGTAATCTGACCTACGGTTATCTAACATAAGCCAGAAATCGTGAAAATTAAGAATAATACTAAAACTAGTTCGACCTACAATGTTATGGCGTTAGTCAATTAAAAGTTCAAAGAAAAATTTTGATCCAAAATCTGATTTGTTTTAGGTCAAACGGATCAATCTGAATTTTAGAATTTGATTAAATAAAATCAAGCATCTTAGGCTGGACAAGATTGCCCAAAAACTCAAAGTTCATTTAAAAGAAAATATGAATGACTAAATATTGCCTTAATTAAAGAGAAAAAGTTAAAAGTTAATCTTTGTTCGAAAACAAAGCCAAAAAAATAATAATAATAATTAGAGGTGGTAAGTTAATTACACACTATTGCCGTAAAATATATGGATAGGAAAAAAATAAAATAGAAATTGCTCACTTGGCCGATGAGTAACTCCTCAGGCAGCTTCCAGAAAAGAACTGCTCACGGTAGAAAGAAGACTTCCTTGGCAGGCGAAGGACTGCAAGGCTCTATATAGGTAGTACCGCTAGACAGACGTAGCCAAGGAACGCCCTGTCGCTAACAATGCTCGTCGATAGCAATGAACCCGACGGTAGCAATGAATCCAACGGTGCAATAGACCCAACGGGAAAAATAGACCCGACGGTAGAAGTAGACCCAACGGTAGTAGTAGACCCAACGGTAGTAGTAGACCTAACGGTAGTACCCTGTGAAGCAACACATTTTCAAGGTTCCACACGTAACTCTTAATGAACGAGCATTATAACTCGGTAATCAAAATCAACCATCAAGGAAAAAGGGAAATCAGAATTAAAAAAAAAAACAATAATTTACCTGTGTAGGGTTAGCCAGTTGCTTATCGCTAGATGGCTTTCAGTTGGGCAAGTGGGCCTCTGTAAGAGATTAAAAATGGAATTAAGAATCCGCCCACGTCGTGCGTCACAATGTTGAAATAATGGCGTTCACAGAAAAACTCAACTCACCTTTCAAAAGCAGCACTCAAAAATCCCACAAAGAGCAGTTTCAGACACCAACACTTACGAAAAGATAAGGCACAAATAAAGACTGAAACTATTAAAATGGCCCGGTTGGAAAAATCCCATTAATAGGTAAAATTAAAAATTGATTCCAGCCGGTGTCTAAAATGACTGCTTGACTCACAAGATCGTCGTAAAGAGTGACGCCAAGCGATCGGGAACCGAAAACTCGCTCCACCAATGAATACACGGCACGACAAATCACATGTTCCTCTCAATAATTCATCCAAGGGAATTAAACGATGAAAACCTGTGATTTCGATGTATAAGCATTCCTCAAAAAAAACTGCTCAGAGTAGCCAAAAGGGCATTGTCAATAAGCCACTCCAATTAATAGAATTTACCAATTATTCAGGGGTAATTAATTAACTGTGCGCGCGATGCTCAACCCCTCAACCACTCCCAAACAGTAGGCTACGAAGGTCGGAAATATTAAAAGACCTTTGACTTTATTTTCACGCGCCAAATTCAATTGGTTGGAAATCGAATTGTTTAGCAACGCGGATTTATTTTAATTTCTCGATCAAGAGAACGTCGAAGCCAGATTATCTACGGGGGTTTTTCGGTACCAACCATGGGTGCGCTCGGAGCCACATGAAGGGCGACAAGTTCTGGGGTTATTTACGCATCGATATACGCTAGACAAAACGGCCTGTGATAGTATCCATTGTTTATATAAGATCCCCTTGAGATTTTTAACTAAAACTAGTTTTACGTTGTATAGAACGACGGGATTATTAATTTTTTTGGAAATTCTTTACTACTATTTGATGCAAAATTGTGTCTACATTACTACTGCATATCGTAGAACAAAGTCGCAGGTAACGACTTGAAACTTGACAATATTTGGGTGCAATAATGAAACAATATTATAAAAAAGTAGACAAATTTGCCCTTATAAAACGGAATTAAAAAATATATGCAGGATGATTCTATATAATATATTACTCCCTACTACGTACTAGGTAAAAATAAAAAATATATATATTGCAAGTAGGTATGGCGTGCGTCACTTTGACTATTAGTAATGTGTCGTTACATCGATATCGACAAAGAAATTCCGATATTGATATTTGGAGCCATTCTCAGCGATGTCATTTTTAGGGTGTGGCACCTGTCATTTATCAATGTTGACACATGACATCTGTCACTTATCATTACGTAGGCTACTCCATTTCGTAGGTTACGTCATCTGCCAATGTTGGCTTTTGGCACCTGCCATCTGTCAATTTTAACACATGCCATCTGTCACTTAGCATTTTCAACCAATCAGGCTTTTCAAATTTTAGGTTATTTTATCTTTCACTGGTCACTTTTTATCCGCGTAAGCTCTTCCAGTTTTAGGTTACGTCATCTATTAATTTTGACACATGGCAGCTGTCACTTGCGCAAAGCCGGATGCACAGTAACAATAAACAATTTTCAGCAACTAGTCGTTATATTCATGGATTGAACTGATTATGGGTAATGTAAAACATCTTCAGGGATTTAGACCAGGTTTCGTCCAATACTGATCAAGACCTGGTATCAGCCCATACTGATCATCTTCAGGAATTTATGTAAGGTTACGACTAATTCTCAGTATCATCAAGATTTATATTAAGTTTCAGCTACTATTGGTCATCTTCATAAATTTAGAAAAGATTTCGACTAATTCTCAATATCCTCAGGTTTTATACAAAGTTTGGGTTACTTCAAGGATTTTGAACTGGTTTCGGCTAGTGTCAGACATTTAGGCAATATTTTGAATAGTCACATACCTTCAGAGATCTAGATAAGTATGAAACATTATGAAGGACTAAGCTGACCATAAGACACTAGATATATCAAGTATGCAAAATTACTTTAAAATAATAAGCACAACAATCTATATTAATTATGCACAATTGCTTAAGAATGATGGACAATTGTTTATAAATGATGCGCAAGAGGCTGCACACAAAAAAAACATAAGGTGTTTTAACAAATAGGCACCGCAGTTTATATTACTTACTCTCAATTATTGTTTAAAAAAGATATGCTTTAAAAAACAAAATGCTTTAAAAAATTGCACAATCATGGCAAAAAATAGGTTAGGAGGGCAAAAAACTGTTTAAGAAAAGATGGACAACAGCTCATATTAATTATTCACAATTATTGCTTAAAATATTTTTTTTTAAATTGCACGACAGTGCATATTAATTATGCGCACGTGTTTAAAAAACATATTATTTAATTTTTTATTTTAATTTTTAAAAAATTGCACGACAGGCTCTTTTAATCATGGCACAATTTTCCATGAACCATGTTTTTAAAATTAGTGCACGACAGTGCATATTAATTATGCATAAACATTTAAAAATATACACGTTAAGAGGCATGCATTTTTTTTTAAATGCTCAATAGTGCATTTTGTATAATTCTTCTTAAAAAGATTTAGGCAATATATGCATATTAATTTCGCATAGATATTAAAAAAGAAAAAAACAACAAAGAAAATGTTTTAACAATATATTGACATCAGTATATATTAACTAAGCACAATTGTTTAGAAATATAAAACAATTTTTTACGCAATTACACAACTTGTCATATTATTTATGCACAATCGCTCACTCACAACCTGTACAATAATTTCGAACAATAGTGCAAATTTTAAGAATACATATTGTATTCATTCTAAATGTGCTTTGTTAGAACTTACTTCATTTCTGTTTATCAAATATGCACATTAGAAGGGATACATCTTTAAAAATTGCACCATAGCGCATTTTAATCACTGCACAATTTTTTAGGAGGCATACACAATAGTATATATTAATTATGTACAAGTAAGTATTTAAAAATACAATACAATATACGCAATTGAACAACATCGCATATTAGTTATGCGCAATCGCACACAATCTGTGCAAAAACTGCGCAAAATTGTGCAGATTTTAAGAAACCATATTACACCCATTCTTGGTTTACTTCGTTAGAACTTATTTCATTTCTGTTTATCGAATAATATGCATAGTAAAAGGCAAACATTAAAAAAATTTGTATTATTAATATTATGCATAATTGTCCAAAAGAAAATATGCTTTCAAAAACAAAAGGTTTCAAAAAAATTGCACAATAATCTATTTTAATCACGCACAATTTTTTATGAGGTATGGGGAAATGTTTTAAGAAAAGTGCACAACAGCGCATATTAATAATGCACAAACTTTTAAAGATATGCACATTATGATCCATACAAAACTTTAAAAATATATGCAGTACAGTGCATATTAATTACGTATAATCGTATGGCATGAAAAGCAAATATGCGTATTAATGTCGTACAAATATTTAAAAAGTTACACAACACATACAATGTTTTAATAAAATATGCACAAAAATATATTTTAATAGTTTAGAAATACAAAACAATTATTTATACGCAATTGCACAACACCGTATATTATTTAAGCACAATCGCACACACTCTGTACAATAATTTTGCACAATTGTGCAGATTTTATGAATGCAATTTACATCTATTCTAAGTGCACTTTGTTAGAACTTGTTTCACTTCACTTTAACAAATATGCATATTAAAAGGCATACATTAAGAAAAATGCACAGCAACGTATATTAATTATGCGCAAATATTTAAAAATATACACATTAAAATACATACAAAATTTCAAAAAACGTGTAACAGTACATATTAATTCTGTTCAATGCTTTTGAAAAGACACATTATAGGAAGCATGAAAAACAAATATGAATATTAATTTCGCACAAAATATGTGAAAAAAGTGCAGAAGAAGCAAAATGTTTTAACCAAATATGCACAACCGTATATATTAATTATACACAATTGTTTAGAAATATAACGCAAATATTTATACGCAATTGTAAAACACTTCATATTATTTATGCACAATTGCACACAATCTGTGTAATAATATCACACAATTGTGCAGATTTTATGAGTATATATTACATCCTTTTTAAATGTACTTTGTTAGCACTCACTTCATTTCCATTTAACAAATATTAACATTGTATGGCACAAATTTCAAAAAAATTGCACGGTACTGCATATTAATTATGCACAATTCCCTAAAAAAGGTATGCTTTCAAAAACAAAAGTTTTAAAAACTTGCACAACAGCCTATTTTAATCACGGCATGGAGAAATGCGTTTAAAAAAGTGCACAACATCGCATATTAATTATGCACAAACGTTTAAAAATATACGCATTAGGGTACATAAAATTTTTTAAAAAATGCCCAACAGGGCAAATTAATTTCGCACAAATATTAAAAAAGATGCACAACAAACGAAATGTTTAGCTAAATATGTACAACAGTACATATTATGCACAACTGTTTAGAAATACAAAAAACAATTATTTATACGTAATTGAATACCGCATATTATTTATGCACAATTTCACACAATATGTGCAAAAATTTCGACACAATTGTGCAGATTTTATGAATACATATTACATCCATTCTGTGTACTTTGCTAGAGCTTATTTCATATATTTTTTATAAATATGCGTGCATTTAAAAAAAATGCACAGTAGCGCCTATTAGTTGTGCACAATTGTCTAAAAAAGATATGCTTTCAAAAACAAAAGGTTTTAAAAAAATGCACAACACCCTATTTTAATCACGGCTCAATTTTTGAGAGACGTAAAAAAATGTGTTTAAAAAGGTACACAAGAGCCCATATTAATTATGCACAAACGTTTAAAAATGTACACATTAGGATGCAGTGCATATTAATTATGTACTATTGGTTTAATAGATGGACAAGGGGAGGCATGAAAAACAAGAATGCATATTAATTTCGCACAAATATTTAAAAAAAGTGTAGAGCAAGCAAAATGTATGCCCAAACGTTTAAAAATATACACATTAGGATACAAACAAAATAAAAAAAAAAACGTGCATATTAATTTCGCACAAATATTTAATAAAGATGCACAACAAACGAAATTTTTAACAAATATAGACAATAGTGTATTACATATAACTATTTATAAGCAATTGCACCACACCGCATGTTATTTATGCACAATTGCAAAGCATATATGCATATTAATTTTGCACAAGTATTTAAAAAAGTTGCACAACAAACAAAATATTTTAACAAAATATGCACAACAGTATATATCAATTATGCACAATCATTTAGAAATACGAAACAATTATTTATACGCAATTGCACAATTGCGCATATTATTTACGCAGAGTCACGTAAAATTTGTACAAAAATTTCGCCGAACGTGCATTTTTTTTTAATACATACATTCTAAGCGTATTTTGTTATAAGTTATTTGATTTCTGTTTAAAGAATATGCATATTAGAAGGCATAATTTTAAATAAATGCAGAGCAGTACGTATTAATTGTGTACAATTGCTTAAAAACACGAAACAATTATTTATACATAATCTTATGCACACTTATTGCAGAAATTGTTTCATGTACATATTCTAACACGTTTGGCGGAAAAATTTTACAAAATGGCACCAATTCTATGACTACCTAATATGTATGAATAATCTAAGTGTATTTTGCTACAATTTGTTTCGTTTCTATACATATTTCTAGGGG
>MU183838.1:46743-57414 GCA_016904865.1 Pissodes strobi | reverse complement strand
GTGTATTTTGCTACAATTTGTTTCGTTTCTATACATATTTCTAGGGGAGTTTCTTGATTGGTGATGGTCAAGTATCTAGATTTTTTGAAGTGAAAACGTCTTTACTCTTTAGCGCCATTACCCGGCTAAGAACAAGACCGATCTTGGTCTGAAAACGGGAGTGATTTGAGACTTTATGAAACGGAAAAAGCGACACCAATAAAAATGTATAGATCTATAGGATGTAGCCTGTGAGAAAATGAGATAGAACACAATTCCGGTCACACGTTTTGAGGCAGGAAAATTAAGATACAGCTCTATAGGATACAGCCTGCGAGGGAATGAGATAGACTATAGTATATTCATGTTCACGGATCCTAAACGATATAGCAATGAAGTAAAAACGCGGTGCTGTGATTAGTGTTCCGAAGGTCAGGAGGAGTTACAATTCTGAATGCACTTTTTCAGTTTAAGGCACATACTTGGGTGATATGATTGTAAAAAACAGAATTACCCATGTCTTTATGGCCCAGTGAGTTCCTTTCAACTAATCTGAAAGTGTAGTGGTCAGACCTTCTGCTTGTCATTCGCACGGCCGGGGTTCGATTCCTGTCGGTGGCTAGACTTGTTTTTTTTTTAATTTTGTACAGTTTCATATCACTCTGCTGAATTTTTCACGTCTGTCGTGCGGTTTTAAGCGCATACCTTTTTTTTAGCTGAATATCTACACGTAACACGGTTTCAAAATCTAAAAAGATTACTGTTGATTCAAGTTATAAATTTATTATCGCATATCTATCTTCATTTCAATTATTATAATCTTTTTTATTATCTCAATATAAGAAACTGGGAATACCATACTTTAATATGAACTTTGATTACACGGTGCCTCGCATATATACGTTTTTGGAGCCTTTCCCAGTAATAAAGCTGCGTCGTCTTCATTGAGATTTTTTAAAATTGTTTTACGTTCAATATTGACCCAGTTTCATCACATCACTAAAATAAATAATTTTCCTAGTGTTTCTCGTGGCGTCGTGACGCCACGTCGGTGCAGTGTTGGGAAATCTTTCGTTCTACAACTTAAAAATTCATATGTTTGAGTCACACTGTATTTTAAAATAATATTTAATTTTGACTTATTATTTGAAAATTAATTGAAACAGTCAATTCGTCCTTTCCAATTGTACATATTTGCCAATTATTGATTACCAGACTTAAGGCATAAGAAATTATTTTGCATAATGCGTAATGTGATTGCCAATAAAGAGAAAAAGCCACCAGATAAAACGTCGAGTCAAGTCAAACGCCTGTTTTGCGTAAGACGAAACAAGTTCGTTAGTTGCATTAAATTTATTAATAATTCATATGACCGGATATTGAAATTTTTCTGTCTGAACATCGATAAAACGGGTAAAAAACGGGCGCGTTCAACTCATCTTATTATTTGCGCAAAAAAGGCACGTCCAACGGGTAATAGGTTTTTAGTGGCACAGATCTAGTTTGTAACCTATTATTAGGTAGAAAAAGTCGAGGGTAAAATCCTTGCCTTACTTCGCGGTAAATAAAAATATTAAATGATATGATCATTAATTATATCGATTATGGTAATCAGTTTTCTGCTCCGGTTTCTATTCGGTTAAATTTCCTCTGAGCGGATAGGATTGCGTTATTGTTTTAGTTTAGTTTATATTTCTCTCTTACTTTTTTTATTTAGTTCTGAAAGGGTTTCATGAGATTTAATTTATACGTTATTATAATATAATGTTTAAACACAATGATTATTGAAAGGCTGAAATGAAACATTCATATTATTAATCAATAATATCCAGAAATGTCATTAACATAATAACTACCCCTGGATGAATGAATGAATGAATGATCTAGGGGGTGTTAATACACTGCGACCTGTACAGATCTATTTATGATGCTTTCGTTGATGGTATTCTCAATCAGAGCACCTCATCCAGTGCTTTGATAAAAGCAAATAGTCTGGATAGTTCCATGGATGGAAGTTCCTGCTGCTCGACGATGCAGCACCCGGAGCAGGCCATGCGCATGTTCGCGACCGCCTCGCACTTCGGGAGAAGGTGTTCCGGGGTTTCCTCCCCCCTCCTCCCAGAACCGGCAACTTTTCTCGTTTTCAATTTTAATCCTCTCCAAGTGTCCTCTCAGCCGGCAATGGCCTGTAAGGAAGCCGATGAGAAGGCGGAGGCTGTTCTTACTGAGTATTTTAAGGTGTTTTAGTCTCTCTGGGTGAGGGGGCCCTAGAAACATCTTTGATTGCCTTAACCCTGGAATGCGTTCCCATAGACTGATCCATTTGGTTCGCTCTTCTTTCCTGGACTCTTTTTTGTAAGTGTGCGTACCTATGCCACAGAAAGGTTCCGGCCCTAAAAGCGGAGTTTGTGTTCCTACTTTTGCCAATTGGTCTGCTTTTTCGTTGCCTTCTATCCCAGCGCTTCATGGTATCCATTGAAGGGATAATTTGTTATTCTTGTCTAGATCATTTGGCGTATCTAGGCATTCGCATACCATTCTGGAGCTGATCGTTGTTGAGCTCAGCGCTTTGATGGCTGCATGACTGTCTGAGAAGATGACAATCTCTTTCTTTCTATAGTTTCTGTCGAGGTTGAACTGCGCATATCTTCCTATGGCGTTAATTTCCATTGCTTCGGAGAATTTGGTTCCTGGCCCATGTACTCCGGCTCCGGTCGCCTGTTCAGTTCTTGCCTCATCTGTATACCATTTTATGGCACTTTGCTGCGATGTGAGAATGCTAGTGGTGTTCTTTTTTCATTATTTTTTACTTCTTATCACGACCGTGAAGTGTTTTTCAAAATTGTATCTTTTGACAATATCATTCCTGGGGAGCGCAACAAGTATCTGTTATTTCCCCTTTCTAAGTCATCCTCCCTCGCCCGCTCCCTCTGTTGTGATTCTAGTAATTGCTTGTCTAGCTGTTACCTCTACAACATTGTGTAGAGGTGCAAGGCCCACAATTGCCTCTATAACTGCTGTTGGGCAAATTTTCATTGCGCCTGCTATGCTTATGCATGCCAGGCGTTTTCAATTGTTGAGAGCTGATTTTATGCTCTGCTTTTCCGTTTCCTTTATCCAGACGATCGACCCGTAAAGTGCAATCATTGTGTACACCCATCGCATGATTTCTGGTTTGCATCCCCAGGTTTTAGCCTTAGTTACAACTACTTCAATGTGTTTATTCCATTTGAGTTTGCAGTCCAGCGTTATGCCCAGATATCTGACTTCCGATGCCGGTGTAATTTTGGTCCCCATGTATTCGGATAACTTTCATTCTAGGAAGTTGTCTCTTCCTAGTGATGGGTACTATGGCTATTTTCAATGGACTATTCATCATCATCATAAGCCAGTTTGCGTCCTCTGTTGAACATAGGCCGCACCTAACTGGAACCATGTCCTCCTGGTATTGGCTTTCTGCATCCAATCTCTACCAGCGGTACTCTTAATGTCATCCACCAATCTCAAAGGTGGCCTTCCTTGTGGACGTTTGTGTGGCCTCGGTCGCCATTGTAAGACTCTCTTCGTCCATCTATTATCCTTGAGTCGTGCTGTATGGCCTGCCCATTTCCATTTTAATCTAGATATTCTTTCAATCACATTTAACACCTTCGTTTTTTGCCGTATCCATTCAGTCGTCTTTCTGTCTGTCAGTCATATTCCCAACATACTTCTTTCCATGGGTTTTTGTGCAGTCCAAAACTTAGATGTTGATTTGGCGGTTAGTGTCATTGTCTCTGTCCCGTACGTAAACACCGGTAGCACGCACTGATCAAAGACTTCCGCTTCATGTACATAGGAATCTTTGAGTTTACCAAACGCTACCCATGCCATCGCTATTCGGCGGCTTACCTCAGCTGTCTGGTTATCCTTACCCAACATTATCTTGTGACCCAGGTAAATGTAGTGTTCTACATTCTCCACCAGCAACTGCTCGTTTTCTATTGGAATATTGGTCATTATTTTGGTTTTCCCCATGTTCAATCGCATCCCTACTTTGGCCGACTCTTCTCTTAGGCTCTCCAGCATATTGGTTAGCTCTTCCAGGGTTTCCGCAATGAAGTACCACATCATCTGCATCTTTCAGGTGCTTGAGTCGTAAACCATCTACATTAATTCCCTTATCTGTCCAAGCAAATTGCTTAAAGATATTCTCAAGTGCTAGAGTGAAAAGCTTCGGAGAGATAGTGTCCCCTTGTCTAGCACCCCATTCGACCTTTATTTTCCCGGATGTGTAGTGCATTTTAATCGTTGATGTTGCTTTCAGATAGATGTTTTTTATTAATTGTGTGTATCGTTCATCGATTCTGCAATCTTTCAATGCACCTATAACAGCCCACATTTCGATGCTCTCAAAGGCCTTCTCGAAGTCTATAAACGCAAGTGCTAGGGGGATTCTGTACTCGTTGCATTTTTTTGGATTGATTATTATCCGTGGATAATAAAGAATACAAATAAATTACAATTAAGTGGAGTCCTAGAAGTTAGTGGGCTATTAATCCAATACACAATAAATGAGAAAGTTGCGATAAAAAAACGGTGTTTATTTTAAGATCACACGATATAAGTGAAAACTTCAAAGAGCATCAATAACTGGATAGTAAATAGCATTTGCCTATCAACTCCTAGTTTATATACATATGAAAATTAACAAATAAAACTTATCTACATAATTTGTATAGAATACAAAAATAGGTAAAATAATAATCGGAATACTTGCAATATGATCACATATTATATTGAATGTACTTACCCCAAGGTTACCACAGACTTCAAGGTGTACAATAAAATTTCACCTCGAAATATCCCATAAAATCGGCCAAAACCGCTGTTTTCCACTTGAAAAATGTCAAAATGCTCGGATCCTGACACATTTTTCCGGATTCAAATCGTTTCAAATGAAATTTCTGGCAAATAGATCTACTTAATTACTATAAACATTGCACGCACCGATATGCTGAACGTGAAATGTTGCCTCGAATTCTGCCATAAAATCAACAAACTGCATCTAAAAATGGAGTTACAGAGTTAACGATCCTGGTCTATTTTTCCGGCTTCAAACCGTTTTGAAAAATATTTCACGCTTTTAAACGTACAACTCTACATATTATGTTAACCCAAACGTCATGTCCAAATATGGAAAGGCGCCTTCTTTAAATTTTCCAAAATACAAAGCTGTCTATTTAATCTCGTAAAATTGCCGATATATGGAAAACTTTTTATGATTTTCTGCATGTTTTCGTTAAACATAGATTTTCTCATATTTCCCGATCTTGTACGAAAATTTGTTAAACAACATTTTTATAGCAGATATACGAGTAGAGTAGATGTTTCAAATTGAAAATCACCAATACCGTATTTTTAATCGCATCTATCTCAAAACCCTCTCCATTAGTGCACGAACGTTTGGATGCTTTAGCCTTAGACTATTCGATTCGGATAATAAAATATTATGTGGTGAGGTGTCGTGTCAAAACTCGAAATTGCGAAAAGCTGGAATTCAACTAGCTCACCCTGTATAAAAAGCTTTATCATTTCTAAATTTTTTTTGTACGGTTTTTGGCATAAAGTCAAGTGATCAGCTTTTCTATAAAAAAGTTATTTTTCCCAGAAAAAGAAAAAATGGTACCCACACACATTCCGGAAATCCTAAGAGGAAGGCCTGGCCTTCAAGATTACGGGAGCGTGTGTGTAGAACGCCGCAAATTTTTTCGGACTGTACAAGTTGCCCGATGTAGAATTGAAAATCGATTTGATAATCCCGCGCAGGCCGGAACTGCGCAGGCCGACTGGAGCGTGTGAGATAATTTGTGACCGGATAGTGTTCCCATTCTGTACCCGTCTGTGAACCAGACTAGCCCATCCCAGGATCTCGTCATTCCCTCCATCCAATCCTCCTTCGTAGGTAAGAAGAAGTTCAGCCTCTCGTGGAAGCCTATCTCAGAGACCATCGCGTCACCTGGCATACCAAGGATGGTTAGGTCCTCAGACAAGCCCCGCCATAGACCACAATGGCCATGGCAGAAGCCATTGTCCCTCCACATCCCCACATCAGCCGTGGCCGCTCTTGCCGCCTCGTGCCTCACCCAGTCCACCGACGGAGGCAACCTCACTAGCGCTTCCAGGGCCCTTTTGGGCACCGTCCTCATGGTCCCGGTGATGCATAGGTATGCAAGTCGCTGTAATTGTCCAGCACTAGTCTGGACGCCGTTTTCATGGATCCTGGCTACCAAACGGCGCGGCATCGGAGCAATCATCGTCCTATAGAGTCACAACATAGTTTTCGGTTCACCTATTCTCAACAAACAAACAAAAATTCAATTCCGGTTTATTCAGGGTCTTCAGCTTTATAGAGGATACTCCGGAAGCCTCTCCCAACAATATAATTGAACATTTTTAAAAACATTTAATTATATAGTTTTAATAATGCGTAATTTCAAGATATATTTTGTATAGGTGTATAAGTTTATTCCATTGTCTATTTTAATATCAATATAATTATTGTTAAAGTTAATGATATTTAATAATGTAATAAATACAGTAAATAATAAGATTCGTTTGTTGTAATGAATTATACTTTTTACATGATTTTTGACAATAATATGCACACAAAACTGAAAATAGACAAAAAAATCGCGCAACATTTTGACAAGGTACATTAACTTAGCACATTATCAAAATTTTGTTGGTAATTTTTTTGCCTATCTTCAGTTTTGTATGCCTGTTATTGACAAAAACTTCGCGTATTTGTGTGCATAAATACCACATTTTCTAGAACATACCTACATAAGTCTAATTATTACTATTCCCATTGTAAAGAGTGACAGGTAATTAATTTAAGTCTCAAAAATTGTGTCGCTTCATTCTTACCCACCAAGCAAAATAAGGACGATGGAAAACCCGTTCTTATACTGCTAATATCTTTGTTATACATTTACTACGTAAAAAACGATTTCCCTTCCCACTTGGTAGTAAGCTTGGACCCTAGAAGCCGATAAAATTTTACTGCCAGTTTTAACGACGTGTCAACTATTCCCGCTCTGGTAACAATTCAAAACCGCTTTTTCTTCCTACCGTCATCCTAAGATTGTTTTGATGGGCACGGTGACAAACTTTTGTAAGTTCAGACGTTTATGGAGTCGTAAAAATTCGCCAATGAATACAAGTGTTTGCGTGACTAGAACATTATGCAAATCCGTTACCACCCGTCGGGGTTTTTTTCTCCAATTTTATTAGAGCTCATTTGAAAGAGTTACTTGAAGCGGTGGAACTTTATGGTTAATAATTCCTGTCTTAATCTAAATTTCATTCAAATTAGGTCACTTTCAATATAGGATTCTACACTGTGGGCCAAACTAAAAGCCTATAACGGGGTCAATTTTATAGATTTTCGGAAATGAAAAGATTGAAATGTTGAAAATAATAACACCCTAGGATTTCGAAAAGAATTAAAATACACGGAGAGGAAATTTTATATTATTATTATTACTATTATCTGAAAGAAGCGAGTTTTTGGTAAATTTTTATGTTAAACTGAAAGTATCATACACGATCGGACAATGGGAAAATTACTTACTCCTAACACCACACCTACTCAGAAGAGCAACTAAAATAAGGAGGGCTACATTTGACTTGGGACACCCGGTTTTTTGATATCCTAAATAGGCTAGTGGACCTTGCGTTGCTCACATTGATTCGTCTAATTGCATTACCAGGTTGCTCGGGCGAATTAAATAATAATTAAAATGGTACCTTCCAACGATATTCAATTTGCATAGAAATTCGAATGGCTTATTTTATGCGGAAAAAATGCCAAGTAAAAGATTTCGCCTACGTCATTACCTACAGCAAAGTTTCGAGCCGGGGAGATAACGATATTATTACGTCTACAAATCTGCGAAACGCAAATTTTATTCAACACCAATTTTTTTAAACGATTCTTGGTTTTAAAAAAAGACGTACTAATCTGTGAATATTTAACCATTTCAGACCCATGTCATTTTTGCTAATAAAGAATGTGAAAATAATTCGGTACTAAATAGCCTAAAACGACGGGTGCCATGGCTGAAGCATCACGTTACTCAAAATCTAGATTGTAGATTGCTAGGGAGCAGTTTCGGCTAGTTTCAGTCGCCCGGCACTGCTTCTATATTTTGTGCATGACTCTACAACTTAATTTGTGTCCAAGAGACGTAGGCTTCTTTCAAACGAAGCTATTTTCTTGGGAGGTAATTGACTCTTGACTCACTTCTTGAGGTTATAGCTGTACTCCTTCAAGGTACTTGAGCCTTTTACAGAGTTGGGTTGGACATTCGCAGAATAGATGTTCTGCGGTTTCAGTTGCATTATTGCAAAATCTGCATTGGTCCTCTTCTGCTTTGCCTATTGCATTTAGGTGGTATATTACCGGGCAGTGTCCAGTGAGCAGTCCGGCCACAGTTCTAATATCTGCTCTGTTCATGTCTAAGAGCTGTTTTGCTTTTTTTGAAGAAATGGTGATAAACCTTTTCGCCTCTCTTAGTCCTAGAGTATTTCTCCAATAGGACGACAGTTAGTATTTTTCCCATTTGTTTAGTTCTTCGGTGATGTGGCTGCTCATAAGGCCGCAGCAGGGCTCTGGACCATAATATGTTGTTCCAGCACCTTCTTTCGCAAGGCACTCTACTTTTTCGTTGCCCTCTATAACTCTATGGCCAGGAACTCACATTAAAGTTACCTGGTAGCGTGTTGGTAATAATTGTTTTAGGGTTTGCTTATTTTCTCAGACTAGCTTTGACACACAATTAAAAGCTTTTAGGGCTTTCAGAGCCGCCTGGCTGTCTGAGAATATGTAGATGTGCTTTCTGTGAAGTCCTTGTGTGAGGCACTCTTCTGCACATATATTTATGGCAAGTACTTCCGCTTGGAAGATGGTTATATATTTGCTTAGCGGTTTGAAAAGCTTACAGTTTGGACCTGAAATGCCCAATCCTGCTTCTTTCGCTAGTTTTGAACCATCTGTGTACCACAGCGATGCGTTATCGGCCTGAGGAAGTTTTTTTTTACTCCCCATGATTAGCGGTCATCAATAAGCAATGCGATTGAGACATCTAGGTCTAACATGACCGTCATTTGGTCACTTGGTTTGTTGACATTTTCCAGATTTATTTCATCAAAGATGCGCAGGAGACCAGTCTCATCTCCAGGCTTGAATTCGCCTATTTGGAATAGCCTATGAGCACTGAAAATCGCCTCCCTCTTAACACTGAGATGAAGAGGAGACATGCAGAAGGGCTGCAGTAGGGCACGTTGACATTGCCCCTGTTATTCCCAAGCATATCAGCCTTTGCACTTTATTAAGTTTTTCTAAGCGGTGACCTTCTGGGTTTTTGGCCAACATACCAGCGAGGCGTAGGTGACCGTGGGCTTTATTATTGTTTGGTAAATCCAATATACCATTTTTTGTTTTAGGCCCCATGTCTTGCCAACTAGTTTTCAGCACGTCCAGATTACCGCTGTGGCTTTAAAGATGGTGTTTTCCAAATGCTTTTTCCAGGTAAGTTTACGGTCCAGTGTGACCCCTAAATATTTTACCTCGGTGGAAAAGTTAACTGTGTTCCGTGTAGGATGGGCGCTCTCATTTCTAGCTTCCTTCTTTTTGTAAACGGGAGAGGAATGGTTTCCCTAGGCTTTAGGGAGAGTCCCTCCCCTTCGCTCCAATTCTTGATGATGCTTAGAGCATTTTGCATGCGGTTTGAAATTAGGCCTTCATGTTTGCCCTTTATTATTACTACTAGGTCATCTGCGTAGCCTAGAACTATAAATCCAGCTCTACTCAGAATAGTAAGGATTTTATCCACTGCTGGTGTCCGCAGTAGGGAAGAGAGAACACCTCCTTGAGGGCACCCTTTCATTGTGCTGCCGTTTATTTCTGATGTTACGAAGCGGTCCTTTAGCATTGTTTCTGTCCATCTTATGATATGGAGCTCAACTTTCCACTCCTTGGAGTGCGTTTCTGATGGACTGATGTAAGGTATTATCAAATGCTCCCTCTATGTCAATGAACGCAGCAAGAGCAGCTCAAAACCTAAGTCTTCTTTTTCTTCTTTCGCCTTTCAATTCGTCCAACTTTGGACATAGGCTTTCCCTAGTTTTTTCCAATCGTTTCTATTTTGTGCTTTTTGTTTCCAATGTATTTCTCCTATTTTCTTTATGTCGTCTCCCCATCTCATTTGGGGTCGTCCTCTTGCTCTCTTTCCAGTACATGGTCTCCACTGTTGTATCGTGGTATTCCACCTATTATCCTTTTGTCTGGCGTTATATGCTGTGAAATCCCATTTCAGCCTGGCTATATGTTTATCTTTGACTTTTGTTCTGTTTCTTATCCAGTTATTTTGTTTTTTATCTTGTAATTTAATTCCCAACATTGATCGATCCATGGCTCTTTGGGTTGTTTTCATTTTATCGATGTTTGCTTTAGTCAAGGTCCATGTTTGGCAGGCGTATGTAAGAATTGGAAGGATGCACTGGTCAAAAACTCTGATTTTTAGGTACTGCTGTATTTTCTTATTTTTAGGACCCATTTTAATTTTCCAAATCCTGCCCAGGTTAATCTGACCTTTCTTTTTACCTCCGCTGTTTGGTTTTCCTTGTTTATTTTTATGGTTTGTCCCA
>MU183838.1:0-25206 GCA_016904865.1 Pissodes strobi | reverse complement strand
GTTATTGAACATATGTTGAATTTTGCTTATATTTGCATAATTAAATGAAAGTTGACGTTTCAACAACGTAGTTTACATGTCATTCAAATTGGTAAACAGGAATCGTTTCAAAAACTAGATTAACTTTTAGCTGAATTTGTATTCGTATTTACCATTGAATTTCTGTTGAATTGTGGTTAAACTGTTATAAATAAATAAACTTAAACATTAATATCGTAATAATTGCATTCAAAGCGGTTGAAAAGGTAACTTAGAAACTAAGTTGATTATGTTAAATTTGTATCTATAGTTATATAGCCTTTTTAAAACGTATTTGGTATTGAACCTCAGTTGAATTTTGGTTATATTTGCATAATTAAATGCAATTCGACGTTTTTACAACGTAGTTTACATGTCATTTAAATTGTTTACAAGAAAAATATGTAAAACCAATTTGATTTTTAGCAGAATTCTTATTTATATTTTGTATTGAACCTCTCTTGAACTTTTGTTTTAACTTGTATAAATAAATGAACTTAAAGATTCTCATAAAGTAATTTAAATTTCATTCAAATCGGTTGAAAAGGAAACTTAAAGAAAGTAAGTTGATTCTAGTTAAATTTGTATTTATAGTTATATAACCATTTAAAACGTATTTGATATTGAGCCCCTGTTGAATTTTGGTTATATTTTCATAATTAAATGAAATTTGACGCTTTTATAACGTAGTTTACATGTCATTCAAATTGTTTAACAAGAAAAATGCATTAAACTAATTTGATTTTTAGTTGATTTCTTATTATGTATTTTGTATTGAGCCTCTGTTGAATTTTGGGTAAGCTTGTATAAATAAATGAAATTAAACATTCTCATAAAGTAATTAAAATTTTATTCAAATCGGTTGAAAAGGAAACTTAAAGAAACTAAGTTGATACTGGTTAAATTTGTATTCATAGTTATATAACCATTTTAAAACGAATTTGGTATGGAGCCTCTGTTGAATTGTGGTTATATATGCATAATTAAATGAAATTAAAGTTGTTACAACGCAGTTTACATGTCAGTCAAATTGTTAATCAAGAAAGAAGTATAAAATCAATTTGATTTTTAGTTGAATTCTTATACGTATTTTGTATTGAACCTGTGTTGAATTTTGGTTAAATGAAACTAAACAGTCTTATAACGCAATTTAAATTTCATTCAAATCGGTTGAAAAGGAAACTTAAAGAAACTAAGTTGTTTCTGGTTAAATTTTTATTTATAATTATATAACCATTTTAAAACGTAATTGGTATTGAACCGCCGTTGAATTCTGGTTATATCTGCATAATTAAATGAAATTCGACGTTTTTACAACGTAGTTTACATGTCATTCAAATTGTTTAACAAGAAAAATGTATAAAATCATTTAATGTTTAGCTGAATCCTTATACGTACTTTGCATTGAACCTCTGCTGACTTTTGATTGAAATTTTATAAATAAATGAACTTAAACATTTTCATAACGTAATTTAAATTTCATTTAAATCGGTTGAAAAGGAAACTAAGAAACTAAGTTGATTCTGGTTAAATTTGTATTTATAGTTATATATCCATTTTAAAGCGTATTTGATATTGAATCTTTGTTGAATATTAGTTATATTTACATAATAATCCGAAATTCGACGTTTTACAACGTAGTTTACATGTCATTCAAATTGTTTTACAAGAATAATGCATAAAACCAATTTCATTTTTAGTTAAATTCTTATACGTATTTTGTATTGAACCTCTGTTGAATTTTGGTTAAACTTGTATAAATAAACGAAATTAAACATTCTGATAACGTAATTTAAATTCCATTAAAATCGGTTGAAAAGGAAACTTAAAGAAACTAAGTTGATTCTGGTTAACCAGAAACATTTAAGTGTTTATTTCTAGTTATATAACGTTTTTAAAACGTATTTGGTATCAAACTTCTGTTGAATTTTGGTTAAACTTATATAAATAAATGAAATTCAGGATTTTCATAACGTAACTTAAATTCTATTGGTATCGAACCTCTGTTGAATTTTGGTTAAACTTAAATAAATAAATGAAATTCAACATTTTCATAATGTAATTTTAATTCTATTGGTATTGAACCTCTGTTAAATTTTGGTTAAATTTGTATAAATAACTAAAATTCAACATTTTTGTAACGTAATTTAAATTCTATTCAAATCGGTTGAAAAGGAAACTTGGAAACTAAATTGATTCTGGATAAACTTTTATTTATGGTTATATAACGCTTTTAAAACGTATTTGGTATTGAACCTCTGTTGAATTTTGATTAGCTTTTTATGAATAATTGAAATTCAACATTTTCATAAGGTAATTTAAATTCCATTCAAATCGGTTGAAAAAGAAACTCAAAGAAACTAAATTGATTGAACATGTCATTCAAATTGGTTTACTATAAAAATGAATCTCTGTTGAATTTTTGTTAAATTTACATAAATATATTAGATTCAACGTTTTACAACGTAGTTTACATGTCATTCAAATTTGTTTACAAGATAAATGTATAAAACCAAATTCACTTTTAATTGAATTCTTATACGTATTTTGTATTAAACCTTTGTTGAATTTTGGTTAAACTTGTATAAAAAATAAGATTCGACAGTTTCGTAACGTAATTTAAATTCCATTCAAATCGGTTGACAAGGAAACTAGAAACAAAAATTTAATCACAATCAACTTAGTGTTGATTCTGGTTGAATTTTTATTTGTAGTTATATAAGATTTTTAAAACGTATTTGGTATTGAACCTCTGTTGAATTTTAGTTAAATTTATATAAATAAATGAAATTCAACATTTTTATACCGTAAATTAAATTATATTGGTATTGAACCTCTGTTGAATTTTGGTTATATTTGTATAAATAAATGAAATTTGACATTTTTATTACGTAATTTAAATTCCATTCAAATCGGTTGAAAAGGAAACTTGGAAACTAAGTTGATTCTGGATAAACTTTTATTTACGGTTATATAACGCTTTTAAAACGCATTTGGTATTGAACCTTCGTTGAATTTTGATTAAGTTTGTGAAAATAAATGAAATTCAACATTTTCATAACGTACTTTAAATTCCATTCGAATCGGTTGAAAAATAAACTAAATTGATTGAACATGTCATTCAAATTGGTTTACTAGAAAAATTAATCTCTGTTGAATTTTTGTTAAATTTATATAAATATATTAGATTCAACATTTTACAACGTAGTTTACATGTCATTTAAATTTGTTTACAAGAAAAATGTATAAAACTAAATTTACTTTTAATTGAATTCTTATACGTATTTTGTATTGAACCTCTGTTGAATTTTGGTTAAACTTGTATAAAATAATAAAATTCGACAGTTTCGTAACGTAATTTAAATTCCATTGAAATCGGTTGAAAAGGAAACTAGAAACAAAAATTTAACCAGAATCAACTTATGGTTGATTCTGGTTAAATTTTTATTTCTAGTTATATAAGGTTTTTAAAACGTATTTCGTATTAAATCTCTGTGGAATTTTAGTTAAACTTATATAAATAAATGAAATTCAACATTTTCATAACGTAATTTAAATTCTATTGGTATTGTACCTCTGTTAAATTTTGTTTAAATTTGTATAAATAACTAAAATTCAACATTTTTATAACGTAATTTAAATTCTGTTCAAATCGGTTGAAAATGAAACTTGGGAACTAAGTTGATTCTGGATAAACTTTTATTTATGGTTATATAGCGCTTTTAAAACGTATTTGGTATTGAACCTGTGTTGAATTTTGATTAACTTAAATAATAAATAAATAATTGAAATTCAACATTTTCATAAGGTAATTTAAATTCCGTTGAAATCGGTTGAAAAAGAATCTTAAAGAAACTAAATTGATTCTGGTCTGGTAACGTTTTTGGTATTGAACCTCTGTTGAATTTTGGTTAAACTTGTATAAATAAATGAAAGCCAACATTTTTCACAACGTAATTTGAATTCCATTCAAATCGGTTGAAAGTAAACTTAAAGAAACTAAGTTGATTCTGGTTAAATTTTTATTTATAGTTATATAGCGTTTTTAAGACGTATTTGGTATTAAAGCTCTGTCGAATTTCAGTTAAACCTGATAAGTTGTTGATTGTTGAATAAACGAGTTTCAACATTTTCTTAACGTAATTAAAATTCACTGCAATTCATGGAAAACTTAAAAAACTAAATTGGTTCTGATTAAATTTCTATTTATAGTTATATGACGCTTTTAAACCGTATTTACTATTGAAACTCTGTTGAATTTTAGTTAAACTTTGAAAAGGGATTGTGTCCTTTATGAGAAATTGTAATGTTATTTTTTTTAATCAGTTTTGAGCTGCTAAGGGAGACCACTTACGAATATCTATCTCTGCCTTTTGCAAGAGGTCTATCTCAGTAGTTTCAAAACTTATTCAAAGAATATAACATTACAATTTGTCATTAAGGACACAATCTGTTATAAAAACATTTTAGTGTACTGAAAACAAATCCTTCAAAAAATAAGCAAAGTAATTTCTTGTAACAACTGAAATTGCACTGGTAAATAGAATAGGACAAACAAGCCAATATCTTAAAAACCACCTTAATGGCCATAAGTACGACGAACAAAATTACACCGCCTTAACAACTCACGAACAAACAAAAAAACCATACAGTTAACCATAAAGATAGCAAAATACTACTGACTCAACCTAGTACAAAAAAGTGAATATTTACGGTAATGAAAAAAAATAGTTTTAGCACTACAATAATGTTTCAATTTAGGCTTGGGATCCTTTTTTATCGTTTGCGTTTATTTTCAAATTTTTTCTACCAATTTTTACAGGATGTAATAAAATGTATTTAATTATTTTAATTAATTAGTTGATAAAAACCTTTGTCAGTCTCCGATCGAATCGATCAATACTAACCGCTCTGTTAACCCAAATTCACCCTCTCCACTCTAATAATCTAGTAACGGATTGTCTAGAACGACCCACTTGCAAACATGTCCTCTATGATCCAATCCAGCAAGTGTTTACCCCACTTAATTAATACGCTCAGCGACCGCAACTCTGACCTCCACCTCATCCCTTAACAAAATTCAGTCTTTAAGTTGCTTTCAATAGACTCGCTGTGTTCTCGAGGAAATCGTCCCTCTAATCACGTTCGGCTAAGGCCAATATCTCGGTATTTACCGTTTCGTCTCTACCAGCTCTAATTACGTTCAGCTTAATGCTAATTTTTCGGTATATTTACCAATTCGGCCCTTGCCATTCCTAGATACCCTCGACTTGGAGCCAATTTCTTATTCTTAAATGTTTCGGCTTAGACAATTCGATATTATATATCTCCTGTTCCAAGAACATAATTCACGCGAGATTAATTCTCTAATAAATCCAAGATTTTCCTTGCAACAATTAGAACTGTGTAAATTGTTCCTGTTTATTATAGATAGAAAGAACATATCCAGTGTCCTGGCCTAGGATGTACTTTTAATTACATATTTTTGGTGTAATAAATTAAATAGGTAAAAGCAAATTTGAGCCCATTATTACATCTGGTCTTTCGACGAAGAAAAAATAAAATTTGGAATAGCAGTTCCATTAATTCTAATTGGATTGTGAATCGAAATCTCGCAAATCTAATAATAGTTTACAAATATTACTTGAAATACGGTTTATAAATAAGTTTGTTATGTGATGAAAATGAAATTAAATTTAGTATAAAAGATTAACAAATTTTGAATAAATAAATAAGATGTTTATACTGGTTTTTACAAGTTTTTATTTTACTGACCCGTACCTATCTTGTCCAACTATCCTATAACCATGCAACCGTATTGGGACCTTTACTGGGACCTGCTTCTGCCTATTCCCGAGTTAACTATCTCAAGGACGTCTTAGAACTGATAAGGTTCTCTCAGTATCGTCTCCCTCAACCGGTCCGGTGCGGCACAATGACGTGGACAATGGTAGCTTTGCAGCAGTGTTCACATGAAAAAAATAATAACAAATCTTTAGACCAGTGTAAATCGCCAGTAAATTATATTGAGAAATATCCTGTGGATCTCAGTTGGACAATTACGATTGGAGGAAGTGTTCAAGAATTTGAAAATTTACTGATTACAGCAGGTATAATCGAAAATTTAAATTATGAATTTATATTGAGCATAAATTATAAACAACTACAGTTAAGCAAAAATTATAACTAACTACTCTTAAGCAAAAATTATCAATAGCTACTGTTACCCAAGATATTCCTCTTCCTTACTTTGAGACATGAAATTCAAAAGACAATTATGTACCTAACTTGTTTTAAAACAGTGGCTCTCGGCAAATTTAAACATAAGATAATTTAATTTGTATGATAAATATGAAAATCTAGGTATAACCTCTCTACAAATGAGTCATATTATAACTCAAAATAAGTAATGTCTATTACTTTTCTTTAATATGGCCCTTGGCACATAAACGATAATTGAAAAACTAGAAAAATCGAGGTACTACCTCACTTTACATCGAGTCTTATGACTCCAAATAAGTAATTTCTATTACTTAAGCTATATATATATGGCCCTTGGCACATAAACGATAATTGAACGTAAATTACGTCTCAATTAATTAAAGATAAAAACGAGGAAACCTCTAACTCGCCTTGAGAGATAAATTAAGATAAAAGATAAAGAGAAAAACAAATAAATTCACATATGTGAGTCAACCCCTCATAAATGTAAATTAATGTCGATACATCATTGTTGAAACGTGACCGGTAAGTGCTAATGATTGGTGTTACAAAATCAACTGAAATATTAATGAAATAAGCCTAAAAAAAACTATTATCAACAATACTACAAAGGAAAATCCAGAGAAATTCTACTCAAATTCAATTAACTACCTTTTACAGGAACATATAAAATTCGCTCCGAGAATCTCCCAATTAATACTGTTCAATTTAAATGAAAATATGTAAAATCATATGTATGACCACTAAACGATGAAATAATTACGTTCTCTATACATTTGGGTTAAACCATTATCAAATTACAGGAATTTGACCAATAAGATACGCAATTATCCACCAAAAAATCGGTATTCAAACCTAAAGGCCACTACAAAAAATTAAGATTATTGAAATCGTAAATCACATGAAAGTGCAATACAAAAGTGTTAAATTCTTACTTAAGCGAAATATGGTTAACCGAATCAGGAACGATTATCAATTCTGTATTTAAAATATGAAAAGACTATTGAGAAATATGCAGGATGAATAAAATATTTTAAGATCAAATCATTCGCACTTACCGGCTCGAAGATGACCCACCTTCGTTTCAAAATTTTGTACGTTCTTCCTATTTCGATTTTCAATGCTCTCATTGGGCAATTTAAACCATGTGACAACCGCTATCGGAAACCCGGCGTCAAGCTAAGGAAACACTCAACATACGCTATATGTAGCAATCTATTGTAGATTACATGCTAAAATTACAGGTATTGAACAACGCACTACGTCCTTCAATTACCAAATATACGAAATAAGCCCGTTTCCGAACAGATGGCATTCACTCAACAAAGAAATCTGCAATTACACGAATTCGCGAATTATGGATATAAATCTGCGTACCTGTTCTCCTTAAATAGTTAATTGTGCGAAATATATCCATTCACAGATAGGTGCCACTGCCGATCAATATACTGAACATTGAAAACCATTGATAAATAGATAGACTTTAGTAGAGCGGAATGATAACTTATATTCCGTTACAAAGAGCCATTTTCAAAACATCTACTCAAAATTTTGGCATCGATGGAAAGCATCTTTGGGAACCTTTTCAGAGGTTGTCACGAGTTGGGTAGTGCATTTAAGAGGATTAAGTAGATGAGCGTAGTGCGTCAGGGGTATTTTTTGGTTTTCTCATTTTTTTTTTGTAAGTTTTCAAATTGTCAGCTTGTATTTATATTGGCATATTTTAGTTAGTTTAGCTTATAATTTGGATTAATTACGTTTTCGCGTATCTAATAGATGTTTAATTTTATAATAAAGCCCATCTAATCGGCTTGGTCAAAGCGAAGCAGATAAGTGTAATTTTGCAGTAACATCGCTATTAATCTAGCAAACTAATGGCAAACCCTGGTTATTCATTTAGTATTTACACGCTCACTTGTTGGTACTTACGGTCGCGTTGAAAAATAACGAGACGCATTGAAACATTATATTCAGCTGATTTGAGACGCGATTATGACGGGGAGATTTAATTCAATGGGACGTTATTCCCGATGTCAAACAAGTCTTGAAATTGACGTTTACAGCGGTTTTTGGGCTCTACGCCTTCGTATTCTTTGCCCAGAATGGTGGTTCGTAAAGTGCGCTAAGAGATTCGCGAAAATTTAACAAAAACGCCTTATTATTACATAATGAAAACTAAATGCCATTTAAACTCTAAAGAAAAAAAAACAGTGCTGATGACCACACGACAGAAGTAAAACAATGCGAGAATAATGTTACGAAATACAAGTATTTTTTTCTGTTGTCTGTTTTCAAATTGCTTGCCACAACTTCGATGCTTAACGTAATATTGTACCTCAAAATCTCCCATAAAATTCACGGAAACCGCTCCTTATCTCTTGAAGAATGGTCAAATTTTCCGATCCTGGCCCATTTCCCATCTTCAAATCGTTTTAAATGAGATTTCAGGCAAATAAACTTACTTACTTACCATTAAAACTATACCCATCGATATGCTAAAAGTAAAATTTCTAAATATGCTATAAAATCCACCAGAAACTGCCTTTAAAAGGGCCATTTTTATAGTTTCCATTACAGCCAGCAATACAACACTCTTGAGGCATAATTACTCTAAGTAATAAATATACAATTAAATACTTATAAACTGTGCTGTAAACAAATCGGCCGATCGGCACAAAAGCAATAGGATTTTAAATCCAAAATACATGGCTTTACGTATCTAAAACTACCCTTAACAATATAAATTATATACCTAAATATACAACTAAATATTACAAGTACACGCAAACGTACAAGTTTTAGGCACTTAAAAGCACATACATAGTTTCGATTTCAGAAAAATCCAAGAAAATAACACATCGCAGCCATTATCAGCAAACTAATCGTTTATTTTGCGTCACCTTTCTGTTACATCGGTCAGATGATGCGCAATTGCCGGCTCTATGAGGAAAGTAATATTTTAGGAAACTGCACGAAAGTGATAGTATTAGATAATTAGATAAATAAATTACGAAATATCACATTGTAATAAGAGGAAACGACATCTTATGAAACGTTTTTTACAATATTGAAAAAATTGTAATGTAAGAGATACATTTTTATATACGAGCATCC
This sequence comes from Pissodes strobi, assembly GCA_016904865.1. Classification (NCBI taxonomy): domain Eukaryota; kingdom Metazoa; phylum Arthropoda; class Insecta; order Coleoptera; family Curculionidae; genus Pissodes; species Pissodes strobi. The sequence continues at coordinate 15,852 of MU183838.1, read as the reverse complement.
TAATATTTGCTACTATCGTAGTAGTATGGCAACGTTGCAACTAACTGCGCCTCGAATGCGAAAACCCTTCCACCCGCAACCCTCTTTCCATAACAACTTCACTCCAAATCGCAAAGACCCACGTACCTGACGTCACGAGCTAACATTTTGTGAGAATTTTCTCCTGTTGTAGAGGTGTTGTTGTTCCAACTGGCCATCTCAGGGTCGGCAAAAATCATGAAGAATAACAAAACAAAATAAACAGAAACTGTTAGTAAGTGAAACAGCGAAGAATATACAACTTCAACACACTTCAACAAACTTCATTATGGCCTATGGGATTGAAACATCATTATCTAACGTTACTAGATCTACTGTTACTACGCTTGTATCAAGATTGACAACTCAGCGGCTCATTATCCACTTTGAACTTACAATAAAATTTATGTGGAGTAAAGCCATATTCATACGTGAAATAAATGTGTAACATACGAATAATAACTGAGTTCTCTTGTCTGTCACTTTTAAGTATTTCATTTCACCAGCTTCAACAACATTGCGTACATAGACATTAGAACAACATAATTTTCTCTTCGAAAATAAGCTCCCCACATATTCGCAAGGCAAAGCGTATAAACGGCAATAAAAAAATATATGATTTTGCACGTTTTAGTCTTTTTGTATCCATGTAGGGGTGTGGAAATGATGAGAACCAAAAGATATAAATTTGATTTTGCATCGGTGTAAATAAAACATGATAAACTACTGTACATTCTTCGGCGTAATGCCGATAATTCCTCGCAATTACTTATCATTTTTACGTGCGTAATGGTTATCATGCTGGACGTGACAACTTAAAAAATGACTACTAGCTTTTGATTATCTTCGTTATAAGTTGGTGAAGTATCCGAGGAAAACAAATAACGGAGATGGATTAGGTTTTTGGAAGGCATTTTTTCAAATGTTCATTATATTATAACGATATAAGGAATACATTCTACTTTACTTTCCTGAGATTCCCAATTTCAATAAATGATTTGCATTGATCGAGTCAATTGCAACGTTGCCTGTGACCTCTCGAGTGCCGTACCAACTATTTTGCAATATTTTGGAGTTTTTATTAAAAAAATATAGCTTATAATAAATTATCATGGTGCATCCATGTGTATGATGGAAAAAAGTGGACCGCGTAAATAGGGATTTATCTTTTCACCGATCAGTGTTATTCATGCCTGAGTAAAATTGTATTTCAGATATAAGCCGGAATTACACAACTTCTCAAATTTTAATTCCAAGGTGCTATTTATTAGTGCTTAGTACGTAATTCGCAAAATTATTTTTTATTGCTTTACCCAATTGCTTATCTTTTTTTAATATCGCAAGGTTTTTGTTTAGTTTTTGTTTTTGTGGCCCCAGGATCCCCCATTCTTATCTTGCTATCGTGTAAAAGCTTATTTTCGTGTGTAGTGATTCCAAAGATGCGTGCTTTTAATTATTATTTTGATAGGATTATTAGAATCTAAGCTCTTAATATATTAGTACTAGGTATATTAATCCGAATATTATTTCATGTATTTTTTCCATTCATTTCAAAACCAGTTGTTTTCTAGGGCTTCTTATTTTGCAACGCGTTATCAATTTGCCTCATTTAATTTACGTTAAAAATCATGCGCTTAGTTGAGCCATCTCTTTGTCGCTACGTTATCAATTTTAAACATAACTAAAATAATTTCTTTTCGCACCGCTTGATTGAACTTTTATCTAAATTAAAGCCAAAAGACACTTAATGTTTTTTTCTTAGAAAATATTACTCATTTCTTGTTTGATATAAAAATACGAGGTCTAGAATAACAAAACACACTCTACTCCGAATCGTCACTCTAGTCTTGTCTTCTTAGTTAGTCACTCTGCTCTGTTAAAATTCGCAAACCTTTATAATAAAACACCTCATATAATTTGGTCGAGAATTTTATTGAAGAAAAGTAGAGGAATCCAACATGTATTTTGGCGCTGCGAACAGGATCTGGTCGCGAATCCAGCAGGACAACAAAAGCCCTCCAGCTGATTCGTTGAATTTCAATTCTTCAGATCAGACGACGACGACATAAAGTAAGGTTCCTTCTTTCCATTCCTTCCATTCTTGCTATTTCTTTTTCGGCATCTTTTTTTTTGCTTTTAAATTTTTGTCAAAATTTTTACCATTGCAATTTTGAACTCAATTTTGAATTTTACAATATCTTTTCTTTTCCTTCTTGGACTAGGGTGGTCTCGAGACTTTTATTGAAGAAAAGAAGAAGAATCGAACAATTTTTAAAATTTGCTGTTGAAGGAGCGTGGATATCTATTTTACCCTAAACCTTAAATTGCAATTTTTCTTTTAACTCAACCGTTTCTATATTCAACCTGGGACTTGAGTGGCTACCAGGCGCGTCCCCCCGCCAGGTGGATGGGGGGAATGGCCCGGTCTTTACGAATCGGGCTAGCAGTGGTTATATGTAGGGTGAGGGAGCTCAAAAGCTCCCAAAAGCCTTTGCGAAAACCCTGCCGTGAACCAACTCTCCCAACTCAAGATGTAAGGCAACGTATCGAGGACTGCATGGCCCCTTGGATAAAGCAGCGCGGTTTTTAACGGTTCCCTGGAGGCACTGGGCGACACCTCCTTGTAACTAGCCTTGCCTGATTATGCGAAGCTCTGATTAGGTCGACCCACACTTCCCTAGCTACTCGTGGGAACAGTATGGAAACACACATATACTCACACCAACCCAACCGCCACATATAAAATGAGGGGAGAAATAAGGGTCTCGCAGGTAAGTCTTCAGGATGCCAAGGCTGCTTCAGCCACGCTATGCCGGAGGTTTTAAAAAGAAAGCATCTACATCGCCCTCCTGCAAGAGCCCTGGTTACACGGTGGCCAATTGGCTGACCTAACAACAAAACAAGGTAAATTACCTAAAAGAACACGGACCTGCATAATTTACAGTAATATATTTAATTGTACACTAATTCCGCGGCTATGATCCGGGGATTTTGTTACAGCTATCCTAACAACCACCACGGAATGTTGTTGTTATGTTCCATCTACTTCCCTGGAGAGGAGAAACCGTATCCACCGCAGGTCCTGAAGGATGTTATGTCCTACTGCGTGGAAAGGAAACTACAACTAGTAGCCGGGTGCGACATGAACGCACGCCACGTGCTATGGGGCAGCACGGACACAAACGCTAGATATTACACCAATTTCAGCAAGGTTAAAAATAGCTAACTGGGGCTCTGAACGCACTTTCATCACCGCAATCCGACGAGAGGTCCTGGACGTGACCATCTGTACAAATAGGATAAGTGAAAAAATTGTCAACTGACACGTGTCACAAGAACTATCGTGCTTAGATCATAGGCACATAAGGTTTGACATAAATACTTCCATGCTCAAAGAAGTATTGTTCAGAAATCCAAGAGACACAAATTGGGAAGGATACTTACAATCCCTCAGCGAAGGTCTGCAAGGAAACACAGTAGATACAAAACACACGAGAGGTTTGGAAACGGCAGTCGAAAAGGTGACGGAAGCAGTTGCTACAGCATACCATGGAAACTGCCCAGAGAAGACTTGGAAGGAAGGGGGTAACACAGTCTGGTGGACCGATAGGCTTAATAAGCTTCGGAAGGCCGTAAGAAGGCTGTTTACAAAGGTCAAGAAGACAAATGAATGGGACCTATATAGGGTAGTCCTTACGGAATACAACAAAAAATCCGCAAGTCAAAAAGAGTTTCATGGGGGATATCTTGCGAAAGGGTGAACGAGACCCCCACCTGTGCAAAGATACACAAGGTGTTTGCAAAAGGAAACTCTACAAACCGAGTCGAACTCCTGAAAGGAGAAGACAACAAATACACAAAAACATGCGAGGAAAATCTGAAGCTTCTCATTAAAGCCCACTTTCCAGCGACAATTCAGATGACGGAAGCAATTAACGAAATACGAATACGCAATACGAAAATCGTATACGGAATGTAATTCGGTGCCAAATTCAAACCTTATGCAATGTAAGTATTTTCCGAAGGCTTCAAAGAGTATGGTAGAAGTTCGGAAAGGATAATAGGCGTCTTTTAAAGACACGCGTCTTCAAACAGCGGTTTGTAGTTAGTACTGTTAACCTCAGTCATGGCCCTCCGCTCGTTCCGGGCCGCAACCAAACGAAACTAACCCAAACTAACCCAAATGTAAAAAAAGAAACAAATATAACCTTAAAAAAAATTGCTACTGACGGGATTCGAACCCGGAGGCAACCAGGAGCATCGTATCACAAGCATAGAATCCCACTACTGCCTCCACCAGGCTTGCTGAAAGCGATTCACTGGACCGCAAAGGCATGCTGCTCCATAATCTGTTATTATATTCCGTACCTGAATTTGGGACCGAATTACATTCCATACACGTTTCTTGCATCCACGCGTTTATTGGATAGAGGTTGAATGCTTTGACAATAAAAAATCACATAAATGCCAAATAGATGTACGGAATGTATATATGCTCTCGCTTATGGAATATCTTGCTAATATCAACGTAATTATTTGATTTACTTTTTTGTAGTACGTACATTTTCCTAAATGCTACACCCTTACTCTAGGTCACACATAATTACTTACCCTATTTTTATCGAACTTACCGTTAAATGACTTTATGTCATTTATTATCTTTTATCGTATCTATTACTGTTTCTTACCGTGTTTTGGTTTTGTAACACCATTTTTTGTATCGTATCTTATGTTACCTCGGCTGGCAAATATTTTGCTAATATTACATTGTGTATACTCACTTAAAATCTACTCACTTATTGTAATTTGCTGTAAGTCTAATGGCAATAGACCATCTTATATAACTACCACACTAAATCTTTATCCATAAGCAGGTTACCGAATTGAGCTCACTTCGATTTTCCCCTGAAGATCTTCACTGACTATATATTTTCTTCACATGTTAAATCATTTGATTTTTTTGATAAACATCATTTATTAAGCCATCCAATCAGTTAAAAAAATATTTTTTCACAGTAATATGAGTAGTAAAAAACTAAACTAACTTACATATAGGTTACATTTGGGTTGATGGCTCAACCAAATGAATGAACTCCTAAACAAAGCATTTGTAGCATTGGTACCAGAGTTTGATTAACATATTTTATTATAATGACAACGCTGCTATTAGTACGAGTACTCATTCATTAAACTTCATTTTAAGCTTTTTAATAAATTTCTGGTATGAGACTTCCTGTTTTATCTTAATAGACAGCTTGTTAAATATTTGTGAAGCTTCACAATGGGGTTTCTTAATTCTATATTGGTTCTAGCACTATTTAGTCAGATAATGTTGTTTCTTAAGCGGTATGTGTGTGAGTCATTAGAATAAACTATGGTATAATTTGATTTTTGTAGCTAATTAAAAAATTAGTTTTGCTTGCTCTATCTCTCGAATCTGGTCAATCGATTGTACTCTCAATAGTTTATATAGGTCATTCGTATGCATACGGTAGTCAAGATTAAAAAGGATCTTGAGTAATTTATTTTGTAGTACTTCAACTTTTTGGAAGCTAGTGATACTGCAGGTACCCCAGACTGGAATAAGGTATCGTAAGACTGAAAGGATGTAAGTATTATATATTATATATTTAGCCGAGTTAGTTAAAAAGTGTTTACACTTATAAAATTCTCCAATAAAAGGGATAATTTTCTTTCTTATATGCTCAATGTGGGCATTCCAGTTAAGATTTTCATCGAGTACAAGTCCTAAGTAATTTATCCTGCTTATATTTTCTATTTTTATTCCGTTTAAGGATATGTGTACTGGCTTTATTATTTTGTTTTTTGTTTAAACACGATGCATTTTGTTTTAGCCAAATTAATCTTAAGGTTATTTTGCAGTAACCATTGGCTATATTTAGCCAGGTCATTATTTACTCCATTAACGAGATTGTCAGAATTGTGGTCTGAGTACAACAGAACAGTGTTGTCCGCAAATGTATAGTATTGGGCACCCAACACAGATACTCGCAGACTAAGAACATAGAGTGAGTACAGTAAAGGTCCTAAAACGGATCCCTGGGGTACACCACAATTATAAGTTAAGATTACACTTTCCTGCTGGTTTACTTACATATTGCTTTCTGTTTAATAAGTAAGACCCAATCAAGGAGAGCACTCATCCTCTAAAACCCATTATTTCCAACTTATTTAATAAAATAGTATGATTTACCACATCAAATGCCTTTTGGAGGTCAACAAAAACTGCTGTTATCTAAGTTGGTTGAAATATGGTTAAGAAGATCCGCGGTTGCACTTAGAGTGCTGCTATTTTTAAGAAATCCATATTGATATAAATCATATGAGATCAATTTTTCGAGGAATGATATAATTCGTTTTTTTATTACTTACTGTTTCCATGATTTTAGAGAATACACTGATTATGGAGATGGGTCTATAGTTATTTCGTTGTGTTTTTGATCCTGACTTGTATATCAGGCACACTTTAGATGTTTTGAGTTCCGGAGGAAATTGACCTGTGCTGAGTGCACTATTTACAAGTTGTACCAATATACCCAGAATGTGCTCTTTTATGTTAATTAAATCAATTACTCTAATTTCATCATGGCCGGGTGCCGCATTTCTTTTCAGATTTAATATTATACTATTTAATTCGTTACAATCCGTATGGTCAGAGAATACGTTACCATCACTTTCAATTTCATTAAATTTTTTAATTATATTTGAATTTTTTTGTTTCACTTTGCATGTCCTTGACTATGGTCATACCTATCTCCGTAAAATATTTATTCAAACCATTTGCAATTTCTTTAGTATCATTTACAAGTGTGCCATTGATTTCGATTTGATTTATATTGTTATTTTTTTCACTAGTATTATTTAGGAATGAATTTATTATATTCCATTTTTTTGCATTATTTGCGGCATGATCCCATTTATTTTTAAAATAAAGATTTTTTAATGATTTTATTTTTTTATTTATAGAATTTTTTATTTTTATAAAACTTAGCCTAAGTGTGTTATTATTTGGAAAAGTTTTGTGTTTTTTATAGGCCGATTCTTTTTCCCTAATTAAGATTAATAAGTCTGGTGTTACCCACTCTATATTTTGGTGACACTTAATGCTTTTTATAGTCGTAGATTCTTTTTTAAACTCAGAAATAACTTTAATTAGATCCTTAAATGACTCAATATTTACTTCTTCTATCTTATTGTGAATTTTTTGTTTATATTTTTGCACATTTAAAATGGGATGCTGAACAAATACTTTAGGTTTAAATTTTTTAATATTTTCTCTCACTTCTAAATAAATTTTCCTATGATCGGAGAGTGAAGTATCCTCAACCCTAAGATCACATTCGTTTCTTTTATTTGTAGTACAAATTACATGATCTATTATAGTTCTCGTGTGTGAAATTCGGGTCGCATTTGCAAAATTGATGTCATTGACAAAACAATAATTATTTATTGCGATCATGCTTTGGTAATTATGGAGTCCTGATCTATCAGATTAATATTAATATCACCTAATATAATATGGTTTACCTTATACTTAGTTATCACAGATTCAAGTTTAATTAGGAAATCATTACTTGGATAGCAATCTATCTAGAGACCCCCTCTATAGATTTCACTTAATTTAAATTTATTGAGCTCTATACAGATCCAGTTGAACGGTTTTTCTGGACCACTATAGTCTATCTTATTAAAGTGCACATTATTTTTGATATAGATGCTTGCACCTCCGCCCCTAGATTCCCTGCAAGAATGTACCGCATAGTATCCATCGACATTGTAGAAATGTGTCTCATTTGGATATAACCAAGTCTCCACAAGAACCAGTATGTCATTTGTTGTGTTTTTCATGTTGGCTTGAAATTTTTCAAACTTATTTAACGGTATTTAACTAATTTTTTATATCTTTATGGCTTTCTACCAATTCAAACTTACTATTTTCATCCTTTCGTAGTAGGATTTTCCCATCATTTATCCATAAATATTTGTAGCTCTTTTCTTGTTTATATTGATTTACTATTTTTAACTGTTTATTTGTCCAATGATATATCGCTGCCATGGGATTAATTTGTAATTGTTTTATCTGGAGGATTAATATTTATTTATGGCGCTCTGTGTTTGTCTATTACTTAGTCAGAACTTTATTAATTCAGATTTTAGTTAGGCTATTATTTTAATTGGAATACTATAATCAATGTCTCAAATTATATTTAATCTCCATATAATTAGCTTAGGATCTTTGATGTTTATTTTGGTATGGTAGTCAAGATGAAGTTGAATTTATAAAAGTTCCTTTAATGTTTGTCGATAATTTTATATAGCGTATTTTGGTAAACTTTACTACCCAAATTGCAACGCCTAAAAATCATTGATATATTCATACTAGAAAATTTAGTGGCGTCTCTGCTCAACTGTCAATAACTCTACGACCCACACCTATAAATATTAACACCGCTATGTAAACCAGGCATATGGACCGATTGGTAAGCAATTAACTAATCGTGTTACAACCTTCGCAATCAAAATAGATATTATATCAAACAGCTATTTTATTGTTATTTTTTTTCTCTCACCCATCAATAATTTATAACTCTTTTAAATATTACAAAATCTAAAAATATGTGAAGTACCCTTTTATGATCTGTCAACCTTTAAAAGATTTTCATCTAAGGATAAACCAAACAAAATCAGAAAATTATACCTTATAAAAATGTTCCTTTCTCCCATTCTTTACCCACCAATACGCCACTGGTGAGTCTGGGCACAAAAGATTACAAACGGCAACCACTGAACATTGTTACCATTCAAGGATAAACCTAAGGCTATACATATTTCAATTAACAAAATTTTGTTTTAAAAAACACAATATCTCAAAAACACACATGTATAACTAATATCTATCTTTTTTGAGTAATGAATGAAACTGTGTCATAAACAACTCTTCTCCTATCTCTCACTAACGTTCGACAAACTTCAAACCACCTACCCAGATGCTGAAATAACATTCGTGGGGGACTTTAATGTTCACCACATCCCTTGGCTAAAGTGTTCTTCCCGAATCGATGATATGGGCAGAGAAGCTGAGGCTTTTGCAATCACCTGCGGCCTGGCTCAACTTGTGAACGAGCCAACACGGATACCGAACGTTGGAAACCATCAGGCTTACCTACTGGATTAATTTGTTCCTAATAACATCCCCAAACTCTTATAGGATAAACATTACATCACCACTGGGTAACTCTGATCACAGGCTTATATCAGCTTTGTCCAACTGTCCAACTCCACCGTCCTCTAAAGCGCTTCCTCACAAAGTGTGGCATTATAAACGTGCCAACTGGAGTGAACTTCGTGACTTTTTCCTGTCATTCCCTTGGAGGAACGTCTGTTTTAAATCCGGCGATCCATCTGTAATTGCTGAATCCATTACAGAGGTCATTCTCATTGGGATGGAGACTTCAATCTCTTTCTCTAATAAACTCGTAATGGAGGTAATGGAAAAAGTCATTAACACCGAGATCCTGAAATATCTTGAACAGAACAACATAATATCTGATAGACAATATGGATTTAGAGCAAAGCGCTCAACAGGAAATCTGATGCCCTATGTAACACACATCTGGAATTCAACCCTGGAAATCAGGGAGAGTCCCGAGTCGTTGCTCTTGACATCTCCAGAGCCTTCGACCGGGTGTGGCACCAATCACTCCTAGACAAACTCTTAGCTTATGGTCTGCCATCAATGCTTAGGCTTGCCTTGCCATCAATGCTGGTGTTCCGCAAGGTTCGGTTTTGTCTCCAACTTTGTTCCTGCTGCACATATATGACCTACTAAAACTTACTGAAAACCCCATTTGCAGCCATGCAGACGATAGCAGTTTTGTGTCATACTTTTCTTCTGCCAAACCATTATCATCGGCCACTCTGGGACAACTAAGAAGACAACGGACTGACTCAATCAATCGAAACTTAAACACAATTCTTGAATTGGGATACAACAATATTGTAAACTTCAACGTGAAAAAGACACAGACTGCTGCTTTCTCCCGGAGAAAAACTAAGGGAAACTACCTTGACATCATCATGGAAGGGGAAATGCTTTCTCCATCCTCCAATCTTTCGCTTCTTGGAATAACCGAAAGAACTAGCTTTTCATGGGATGAGCATGTCCGAGGTCTCGCCAAGTATGCCTCTTAAAAACTGGGTGTACTTTTCCGTGCCAAAAAATACTTCAGCTCCCATCAGCTGCTTACACTCTATAAAGCGCAAATCAGACCTGCTCTGAAGTATTGCTCTCACATTTGGAGTTCTGCTCCCAAACATACTCTAGCGCTCTTAGACTCCATCCAGAACCGAGCTGTTAGACTTATTAATGACGAAACACTGACTCGTTCCCTTCACATCTTGGAACAATGGCGGATGGTGGGTTTTTTTACTGATATTATCACGCAGGGTGTTCGACCGAACTAACAACTCTGATTCCCTCCAGTGTCAGCTTTGTTCGTTCCACACGACGAGCTAGAAGCTCTCATCCATATGCTCTTCAACAGAGCACACCCAGAACCAGCCTCTACCAAAATTCTTTCTTCTGGCGTGTGACGTACATCTGGAACTCCTTACCAACCGAATTGTTCCCTGTTGGCTACAGTCTAAACATCTTTAAGAAAAGTGTCCATCGGTATCTTTCCTCCTCGCTATTTCCTACTTGCAGTGCCATTAGGGTATTATAGGCAACGTATTTGCAAGTGGACTGAAGCAAAAAAAATGCAACGTGCATGTAATGTTCATTTAGGTATTTTTTACGTTAAATATTTTTTTTTGTTCGGAAATGGCTGCAAGTGAATATTTCGGGTTTGGCATGTTTTTAGGCAGCACTTGAGGGGCAGGTGACGGACGGTTATTTAGTTTTGGTGAAACGAGCTTACAGTTAATGCGTCACATTTGCGAATATTAAAAAAAATTGTTTTGATACACGAGAACTATCGAGAAGGTTCATGATGGCATTTTCTGGACACATTCCGAATTCTTCTGAAATTTGCGAGAATCAGAAAATGGCCAATATTTTTTTTGGGCGTGTACGTTTTGTACGTTCTAGCACCGAAAAAATATCGAGGATCGAAAACACGGAGAATTTTTAGAAGAAAAATTATCTAAACGTTTCGAAAAAATTACAATGTTGTTGTTTTACCGAAGTGCCTTCTTTATTATCTCTTCTCACTTGGCGTAGATCGACCCTTAATCTGAGCTACATAACTGCCAACCTACGCCAACCAAGACGTAGTGTGACGGGTTGCTGGTCGTAGCAGTATAAATTAAGACTTAATAAGCTATTTCATAGACAGTTTTTTATGCTCTTTGAAGTTTTAACTGCTGCGGTGTGGTCTTAGGCACATACCGTTTTTATATATTTTTTTCTATACTCTATTTATTCTTAAGTATTACAAAGTGGCGAAGTTAGAAAACAGGTTATTCTAGGAAGTCGACAGTTAAACAACAAGGGCTACAAAACTATAATTATTCATCAATACCCTAAGCTAGGGCATAGTTTACTGCCCTGTGACCGTTCATTTGCGCTAATAGAAAAGGCAAAAAGGTGCAAGGAAAGCAGATGAGTGGAAGACAATAGTTCGAAAAACTTCAAACAAGTTCAGGGTTATTGAAAATGTAACACAAGATATTATAATTGATTTCACAAGTCAGTTCAAACCTTATTTTAAAGCAACCTTTACGAGCAAATAAAAACCCAAATTTACGATTTTTACATGCAGACTTTTTCAATTTTAAACTGGTGTTCCGATTTTTTCATGTTTTAATCCCTATAAAGAAAGTAATCAGTTATCTCTGCTCAACTCAAAGATGATCCAATCAGAACCACTACCTCCAAATGAGCAAAAAACTATCGATGTGAACCTTTTGGCAGAAAAGAGCGTCCTGGCAATAAGTTTGTGGTATTGGTGGATGGTTTTGAGGGAGTCACAAGGTGAAGATTTAGAAAACCACAAGGACGAAATACCAAATTCACGTGAAGACCGTTCCTCTTTAACATGGAGTACTTACTCCACAGTGTATTTAGCTGAAATGTTTTTTGCAAATCCACAAAATAGGCCTTAACTCTATTTGTCCCTTTGTTATTGTACTACTTTTCAAAATGCTTGAATGAATGAATGATTGACCCAAGGGGGTGTTAATAAACTCGATCTGCGACAGATTTATTGTGTCCCCCTTCCATGGTGCTTCCGTGGATGTGATTCTCAATCAGAGTACCTCATCCAGCTTCAGTACTCTGCTAAAAGCAAGTAGTCTGGATGGTTCTAACAGATGGAAGTTCCTCCTGTTCGACGATGCAGCACCCGAAGCAGGCCATTCGCCTGTTCGCGACCGCTTTGTACTCCGTGAGAAGGTGTTCCGGGTATTCCTCCCCCTCCTCACTGAACCGAAAGTGCCTTCTCAACCGGCAGGGGCCCGTAAGAAAGCCGGTGAGGATGCGGATATTGTTCTTACTCAGTGTTTTGATCTTCCTGAATGAGGGGGTCCTAGAAATATATTCTATTACCTTAACCATGGCAGGCGTTCCCATAAACCATCCATTTGGTTCGCTCTTCTTTCTTGAATTCTTCCTGGTAGGTGTGCGTCCCTATACCACAGAAAGGTTCCGGTGCTAAAAGCGGAGTTTATGCTCCTACTTTTGCCAATTGGTCTACTTTTTCGTTGCCTTCTATCCCAGCGTGTCCTGGTATCCATTGAAGAGATAATTTGTTATTCTTGCCTAGTTCGTTTAGCCTATCTAGACATTCCCATATCATTCTGGAGCTGATTGTTGTTGAGCTGAGTGCTTTGATGGCTGTCTGACTGTCTGAGAAGATGACAATCTCTTGCTTTCTATAGTTTCCGTCTAGGTTGAACTGCGCACATCTTCTTATGCCGTTAATTTCCACCTGAAATTTGTCCGGGTGTTTTCCCATTGCTTCAGAGAATTTGGTTCCTGGCCCAAATAATCCGGCTCAGGTCTCCTAATCAGTTCTTGCCCCGTCTGTATACCACACTTTGCTGCGATGCGTGAATGCATGTGTCATGCATGTTCTTTTTCCATTCTCCTCTATTTCTTATCATGACCGTGAAGTATTTTTCAAAATTGTATCTTTTGACTATATCATCCCTGGGACGCCCAAGAAGTAGTATAAGATTTGTTAGGGATGTTAGCTCACTCTTTTTAGGCCATCCTCCCTCGCCCACTCCTTCTCTTGTCATTAGAGCCATTGCTTGTCTAGCTGCTCCCTCTACAACAATGTGTAGAGATGCGAGGCCCACAACTGCCTCGATTGCTGCTGTTGGACAAGTTTTCATTGGGACTGATATGCTTATGCATGCCAGATGTACTTTGTTGAGATCTATTTTATGCTCTGCTTAAACTTTGCGCACGCTCGTAGGGAAAACATAAATTAGCCCTTATCGAGTGTTGCTCCTACAAGCTACTAATTGAAACCAGTTATTAAACTTTAACTTATTTCTCCATCGAGTGTCGCTTCCTAAACAATCGAATTCAAGGATTTCCACTAATAATACTTTCATTAAGGCCCTTCACAACAAATCGTAATAAACGGAACATCCGCAGTTGGCAGCGTAACAACGCTCTGAAGATCACACGTCAGATAAAATACACAAACTCCCTTAAATCGTCGAAATCGAAAAGCGTCCTTCTACTGTCTTCACTTAAGGGTCAAATTTCGTTGCGAATATACTCCCCTAACGTTTATTAATTCTATTGTCAGTTTGAGCACGATTGTGGCCACATTGTAAGTTGACCTGATCCTATTTGTATGTTTTGTGTGGCTCAAGTGACGTCAATAAATATTTAGCTGCAATTTGAATGTCCGGGAGGGGTCATGCCGGAAATATTCATGTTTTTTTTAGGGTTTTTATTGATGTAATAAATTACAATCTGTGGGTATTATTTGTATTTATTTGACTTCGAACAATTGAGGAATTTTTACGAAAAAAAAATGGAAATTCTCAAAAACTTGTCACGAGGTGACGTCACTAGTAATGCGTTCATATGATATAAAATATTCAATAAAATAGTCTTTGTTGCGCAAAAACAGCCTGTGCTTGACTGAATATTGGCATCTGCTCTCCTGGGGGCAATTTGTCAACAGTCTCTGTTCAATGTGTTTCTTGTTTCTTGCAAGAAAAGCCTATGCAAGTGATGATTGCCAAACAGTAAAGAGTTGGTAGGGACCTTGATGATATTATAGTAATAATATAACCCTTCTTTTAGGTATTTTGTTTATATGGTGTTCCGCATATTTATTTCAAAATGAGTAATAAGGAAAATAACGTTGTACCCGTAAAGTATACATGTGTAGACTTGCACTAAAATGACGAAATGATTCGATGCAACAATAGGCATTCAGATGGGGCTATAAATTTTATGTGGCTTACACTCGAATACGTCAAAGGTTCAAGGAGATCAATGGATACATTACGTAATAAGTGAGAAGTGAGACAATTATATTATATAGGTTGTCCTGTTGTTTATGAATACTCCGATCCAGTGTTCAGTGTTACTTGCAAATCGCATAAATATGGCTTTGGCGAGGCGCTTGCTGGCACGAAACAGTGGCGCACGATACACACGGATGTCAGCTTCCGAAAAATGATAGTTCGTATACTACGTGACGTGTGGAATTTATATGTAAAATACAGGGAAAGTCTGCAACACACTTGATGTCACGTTTTTAGTTTTTCGAACGGTTGACATACCGTGTTTAGGTGTATCGTGCAGTGGCGATAATCAGTACTTCCGCTACTAGAGGGATCATTATCTATCCTTCCTTATCCTGTAAGGTAAATTCTGGTGTATAAAAAACAAGAAAACATTATTGCTACTGAGCCGATACTTTCTAATGAACTCGGCTGATCGAGCTAATAATACTGCGAAAGTACATCTACCCCACAGTTCCGTTATGGGTCTTAATTAAATCAATAAGAATGCACACACGTGACAGTTAATGAGTGGGGTTAGATATAATTTATGAAATTTGAAAAATGTTAAACAAAGCGAATAACTTCTTTTGTTGGATTAGAACTGATTTTGGGTATGCTTTGGATTAGTTTGACTTAGTTTTAGTTGGTTGCGCCCTCAAAGTGAGCAGAGCGCTATTCGTTTTCCCTCGTTTATCTAGCTCCGCTCAATAACTGTCACTTTTGTGCATTCCTTTTGGTTTAATAAAGATCCATATCGAAACTGTGGGGTAGATGCACTCTCGCAATAATGCTACGCAACTCATGAGACAGATCGCAGGATCAACAAGTATTGCCAATTTTACATTCCGATTTAAACTTTAAACACAGCTAGCTAATTATCGGCCATATCGTTTGATACCGATGTTTAACGACTAGTGTGGTTACCCTTCCTATGAAAAAGGGACCTTCCACTCCCTCAGTGAGACCTTCTGCTACCTTACGGGGGATCTGCGAGGGAAGAGATGGCCTTTTTGGGGGCTAACATTCGTCAGAGGCCTTTCTATGCCGACCTAGCGAGTCCCTGGTGTCATTTAGCCGTACCGAAACTTTTTGTCGAGGTGATACGACCACATGGTGGCAATGTGCCTTCGCAGGAAACGTCAGTATCTACAAATCTACTGTTTAATATTACCGAACTTTCATATATCGTATCTCACATCGTTATATATAATTTTGATTAATGAATTACCGTTAAACGACTATAGGTCGTTTGCTTTATTTAACGTATATATTATAGTTGTATTTTATTTTGTTAGTAGAAGTTTTTCGCATCCAACACATAAATTAGAAAAGGAG
>MU183837.1:157962-172609 GCA_016904865.1 Pissodes strobi | reverse complement strand
CATTTTTTTAAATATTCAGGGAGTTTAGAGCAAATATGGCTTGATAACAGTGGAACTGGGCCTTTCCCTTAGTTTGTTATCAAAATAAATATTTGCATGAAAATATACGATTGGAGGCTACAAATTGTATGGCATTCATTGACAACGATCCAATCAGCAAATATGAAGTATTTTTATCAAAACTCTCTGATTAAATTGGTTAGGTACCTACCCACACTTACTCTCTGTCTTTTTGTTGTTATAGAATACTAGCTCAAAGTATTTATTTATTTATTTATTTACCGCAAGGCCAATTGTCACAATTTATCTGTATAACAAACATAATAAAATTATAAATAACACTCAACACCTATTATATATGAATACGCATTACAATTGATGAATTCCAAAAAACATAATTTTTTTATTTAATAGCTATCCTAGCCAAGTAAAGGTATCAGTCTCTTTTTAAAGGTAGCACTAAAAGGGCAAGCAAAAAGATCAATATTTCGAAATCTTGAGTTTGCAAACCTGAGCATCCTTGAGATTGACTCATTTCTACCATAATTGGTATGGCACACTAAACAACTTAGAACCTCTCGTTCTCCTTTCGCCCGCTCTTAATGAAATGAGACTCAAAAGGTCAGGGCAATCAATTGACCCTTTTAAGAGTTTGTAAAGAAAACAAAGATCCGGTTGAAGTCCCCTGCTCTGCACTTTATATACATTCAAGGAAGCCCTCATCTCGTCATAAGTATACTCATCACGAACAAGTCCAATCTATGTCAGAAATCTATTTTGGACCCTTTCAAGAGCTACAATGTAAACAGCATACTGGGGTGACCAGACAACTGATAAGTACTCCAGCATAGGTCGACCCATTGCACAATACAATGTCCTTAACATATACACAGACATATCAGTTGAGGACCTACATATTATAAAGCCCAGAAACCTGACAGCCTTTGACACAATCTTCTTAAGTCAAACTCCACTTCCAAATCCCGAACACTTTCCACTTCCTAGATTGGTGCACTATTAATTTTGTAAGGAAATCTCACCGGTTCAGTTAATCTAAAAAGAAACATTTAGCGATATTGAGGTCCATTTTATTCGAGCCACACCCCATTCATTAAAAGAATCAATATCGTTTTGCAATAGTTTTACGTCCTCTAGAGATGAGACCGGACGATAGATTTTAAGGTCATCTGCAAAAGATAAAAATGAGCTGTGGCTAATAGCGCTGCCTACATCAGATATAAATTGAATGAAAATGACTAAACACGAGACATAACACCGCTATATTTGACTGCTTGAGTCCTTCCAACAAGAAAGTCGGCTAACCAACTCAGAATTGGGTCTCCCACTCCCAAACACCTAAGTTTCTCAATGAACAATCGATGGTCAAACCTGTCGAATGCTTTAGAGAAGTCTTGGTATACCGAATCAACCTGGAGACCTTTTTCCACGCTGTTCAAAATAAAGTTTTGACACAAAACCAAATTTGTTGAAGTTGACCTGTCCGTTATCATAAATATTGTTCTAGATTCAAAAGATGCCTACAATGTTTTTAGTAATAAGACAGTCAAGCAGTTTACGAATTTCAGACTGTGTGCAAACTGCCCTGTAATTTGGAACCCCCTCTCTTGGCCCACTCTTGAATGTAGGTTTTAGAAAGCTGAACTTCCACAACTCCGGGTAAGAACCTGCTGACAATGAATAATTGAAGAGAGTTGCTAAGGGCATTGCAAGGGCGTAAAAAACAGGGGAATTCCTTCAGGCCCACATGATAACTTATTAGGTGAGTTTTGCACTTATTCTATAATTTCAGTACAAGCATTGGAGTATGCGGAAACATCAGCGGTGTTGGAAAATGTGTATTCCGGAACCTGACCAATAGTATGGTTTGAGTAAACACTAGAAAAGAAGTCTGCAAACAAGTCTACAGTATCTTGATTACTATAGGCGTTATAACTCATGTTACTGGGAAGAACGAAGTTGTTTTTAAGATTGTTGAAAATAGGACCAAAATGATCTGGGTTTCTCAATAATTTTATTTTCAGTTTTCAGGAGATACATCCTATACAAATTATTTCTCAGATCCCTTGCCTCCGAGAACAACAAACAGTCCAAATTATCTCCCGTTTCTTTAAATTTTTTGTGAAATTTCTTTTTTTCAGTAATCAAATTACGCAGTTGAGTGTCAAACCTCACAGGAAAATTAGATGTTCCGAAGTTCTTTACTGGAACATATTGTAATCTACTAAAATGCATAAGCTACTAAACAAATATCACCCTGTCGAAAGTTTGAACTTGAACTTGGAGATTGTTATATAAACATTAAAGGCAAACTATAAACAACGCGAGCTATCAACGGGAGCGACTTTGAACCTTATGCATGCAATGATCATCACTTTGTTTTATATAAATACGCTACCGAATCCTCAGTTCGGCAGACTTTGGTCTCACCTCCAGCTCCCAAGGTTAGCCACTTGACGACTGCCTTCTGGGTTCTATCCGCTTCTAAAGTTAGTCATACGACTGCTTTAGGTTCCATTCCTTTCCTACCCAACCTGGTACCGGTTAGCCATTTGACGACTGCTAGGACCAGGGGTTGCACAACCTTCATAGTAAAGTCTTGACAAGAAGTTTGTCAGAGTGTTCAGAAAGACAAGTGTCTAAATAGTCAGTTAACACATTGACTGCGGACTGCCCGCGCGGCTCGCTAGGTAAGGGGCTGACTGAATTTTGACGCTGCGGCAGCACAGCGCGGATCCGCGTCGGCGCGGCAGCCTATTGCATGTACATTGTGTGATTAGAAACAATATTTTATACACATATCTTTTGTTTTTACTTTTATTATATTCTACTGAATTCACAGATGGTTGATGAATCGAAAAATGAACAGTTTCAGAAACAATCTCATCCTCATCAGACGACGCGTTACTTTCATCTGGATCTGGAGCATAGTCATCCGAGTCAATTAGATTTCATTTTAACTACTAGAATTGACAAGAATATGATATAGTTCTTTATCTGTAAGCGGCTTTTCACGATTTATGTATATTCTTAAACGTTTTGGCTGTAAACAGCACTGTCCGACATTTTTCCAGACTAAAAAAACGTAAAACGTAAAAAAAATCGAAACTCGTTCCGACCCGCAAAATAGCCTTAAAATACGCTCTACTTGTACGCTGATCTGACGCGGCTCGTTCAATGCAGATACTGACAACGTGACATCCTTGAAAAGGTCTATTACCCAGAGCCGCGTTTCCGCGTCGCCCGCCTCTCGTCGATCGTTGGTGCGACGCGGATCCGCGGCGTCCGCACTCAAAGTGTTAAAAAGTTTAGTGAAAGCTCTTAGTGCTCTTAAATAAAACCCAACTCTTAAGAAAAACTATAAATTATAAGACAATATACAAAGACCTATAAACAGTACCTCAAATCGAGAAAACATGCGCACCGTAGTAATCGGGTATAATAGAATCTCATTTTTCTGACCAATAATTGTTGTTAAAGTTTTATCGTTAATACATTGTTATTGTTATAAATTAAACGTGCTTACTTTATCATCTCTTCTTACCCCACGTCACGCGATCCCGGTCTACCTCAGTTACCCCCCGGCACGCTAAACAAGGCGTGTCCTCACGAGTAGAACATCCAGTGGTAGATTAAAGGAAGCATTGAGACCCCGTCATTGTACTAATCGCGACGAGGCTCTTCTCTGAGAAGGTATTCTTTAAATAAAACGAGCTACCCCTAAAATTATTCGTGACACGTGGTGGAGGCCCGAAGCTACCCCTGACACGTTGTTAGAGAGAGAAAAAAAACAATTAAATTATAATTAAAAAATTCAAAACACGCGCCAGTATTATTTCGCGCGGTTAAATCTTATACCCCTGACACGTTGTTAGAGAGAGAAAAAAAAACAATTAAATTATAATTAAAAAATTCAAAACACGCGCCAGTATTATTTCGCGCGGTTAAATCTTATTATTGGTCAATAAAACTAACATAATTCAAAAAATTTTATTTACAATATAAGGCAAATTTTAAACTACGCGCGTTCAAGCTACGTCCATTGCTGCATATACGTCGCCATCTTGAGGCGGATGCTAAAAGCTGCAAGGTCATTAAATCCAAGCGCCACCGCTAGTTGAGAAAGGTCAGGATAGAACCGCATGGTGTGACCAAGGCCAGGACCGTATCTGCAAGGAAAAAGATAATAAATTAAATACAACTGATTGTTAAATTAAAATGGAGCAATACAACAGATTTGTATAGGAGAAACTAAAGGAAACAATGGAGCAAGAAGCAGGAGAAATTGGTGAAGATGACAAAGATAAGGAAAATAAAATTATATATGAAACAAGTACGCAAGTAAAATAAGAAACTAAAGAAGAAACAAGCAAAAACAAAAATGGGAGGTGGGATTAAGGTCTCAATGTAAATAAAAGTTGTACATAGTGAAACATAAATAAGCATGATATATATCCAAGTGTTATTAAGACAAATATATAGATAAAACACTTAGGAAGTTAAGGAACTATATATAAATAGACAACTATGTACATAGCATAGCACATAGGAGTTATGAAGAAAAAAGAAGCTAGAATAAGTCGTGTTAAGTGAATATTAATGAGAAGATTAGTAAACTATGTATGCAAAATAAATAGGTTAAAATAAGGTGAAGATATTCATAATAAAGCACAAGTAAATGGCCCAGTTGCAGGATTATCGTATTCGAGAAAAGCAGGAAAACTGAGTTGCCATTAATATTGTGTATTGAAAGTATATACAGGAGGAATATATGTGTATACGAGGAAGTATTATAAAGTAAAGTGTTGTCCGGCCTAAAAAAGACTACCACGACGGATTATCTAAATTTAGGCATCGGAAAGTTGAGCATATACGGGCTGAAGTATAGCTGGCTGACGTAAGGAGGTTAAGCAAAAAATTTTGGTACCGTAGAAGCTCAGATAAAATGTTTACATAAGCAAGAAATGTTTACGTAAAGCATGAAGAATATAGTAGAAGCATACATAAGTTGAAAAGTTGTTTATGTAAAATGAGAAGAAATATAGAAGAAGATGTTTTAAGAAGAAGCATACATAGTGAGGCAATATATAAGCAAAAGTTGTGTATGTAGAGCATACATAAGGTGAAATAATGGAGAAATGTTTAAGCAAAACATGTTTATACAATGTGTTTAAAAACAAGCATACATGGTTATATAAATAATAATATAATGTCCTATATTTTGTACATAAAGCTAGTCACATAATGAAGCTTAGATAGATAAGCATAGATACATAGATAGTTAACTTATCACTGCCTCATGATAAATAAGGAAATAATGTATTAACTAGTCCCGTAATCATAAGTATGGATATGCAGAGAATAAAGCGTTCACATAAAGTATGGAAAAAGAGTTGCATACATAAGGTGAAAACATTCGAGAAATAATAAGGGAAAGTTGTTGAGAAGCATGCAGAAGTTGAAATAATTGAGGAAATATATAAAGATATGTATATAATACGAGTTTAAAAATAAAGCATACATATTTAAGAAAGTAGTAAATACGGAAGAGATAGAATAAAGTACAGATTAAGTAAAGAATAAGGAAACCTAAGATATGGGAATATAGTATAAAGAAATTAGAATAGATATAGGCGTATAGAGAAACAATGTATATATATCAGAAATAATTAAATATCAATTTACCAATTTACCAGATCCTTGTGAGTTTGGTTCAATCATATCAGAAGGTACAGATCTGCCCAGACGCCAACAGTCCCTCGAGTATTCAGAAACCAGTGCAAATAACTATCCAGTAATGGGTTACGACAGAAATATCCAAGGCCTTCAAGAAACCAGACCTAAAAAACAGAGAAATGCTTAAGGCAAAATAATAAAAAAGAGGGCTGAGCAAAGGGCAATACAATTGCAAACAATATCTAAATAGTGGAAGGTATATATAGTCGGACGTAATTTGAACAGCAGCAGCGAGACACTTGATATCTGACAAAAAAAAATAATAATAATAAAATAAAATTAATATTAAGCAATGGAAATTAACCAACACTTATCGAAGCCAGTAGGTCGCAAGGACTCATAGTGTTCTTATACCATACTTCTGAAAAACATTACATTACAGTAATAAGATCAATAATAATTAAGCTTCACACAATTCTTTTCCATATCAAATTTGCAGTAACACAGGTCACCTACAGAGTGGAATGAATAAAATAACATTTCTATAAAACTTTCTTCCATAAAATGTAGTACAATGCCAAATGGGTCTGCAACGCTAACCTCACCCCTCTACTCTTACTCAGTAAGGAACTCTCGATGTTCTACCAATCATTTGCATTACATAACAATCCGCAGTAAATATGTATATAGTTATGGAAAGAAGGGATAGATAAAAAGGCAAAACTAATGTATAAGATAGTAAACCTATGTAACCTAAACTAATGTATAGGATAGTATAAAAGTAAAACTTACCAAACTGATCCATAAGATTATGTTACATTAGCTACAAACTAGTGTAAATCCAGAGGTAGAAATATCACCATATGATAGCGTCCGAGGGATCCATACCATCCACGTACAACTTCCCAGAGCAAGACAACGCAGATGCGTCCACGTCCTTCAAAGTCAAATGCCTAAAAGATGGAGATAATAATAAAAGACTGAAGTATATGAAAGAAAAATCAGTAGCAGTAGATACCGAAGTAGATATCTAATAAACAGCTGGAATATATAACATTGATAAATTTTTCTTGTCAATAGTCAAGCCCAACATGGAATACATGGCCAAAAAGGGTCATTTACCCTGACCACACCTTTTTCTAACCTCAAACCCAGTCACGCGAAATGTTTCCAAGAAATTCAAACTCATGCTCATGCATCCAACACCCTTGGATTAGAGTTTTTATATGCTCTTGCATTTATTCTCATTTTCAAACAGGACAAAGATAATGATTATAAGAAATAAAACGCTTACCTCTCGTTTCGACGTATCTGCCAATATTCTTATATCAGGCAACTTCCTGGTCACATTGAAAAAACTGCATTTCAGAAGCATAAAACCGACCATAAGGTGCAAAAATCGAACACAACTCATCGCCATTGCATCAATTTAACAAATTTTAATATAATTTATTTGATCTAGGCGATCCACCAAGCAACAAACTCCACTGTTACCGTAGAAATAAATGACAATCATAGCAATTTCCCAGAGGTCAAGCAGTTCGAGGTCGACGAATTGACAGGGGTACCAGTCGAAGGAAAAAAAAACGAAGAAAGCACCAGAACTTCTGGGCGAATACTCGTTCATGTAGAGATGGGGCAGACATATCGATACTCAACAAGGGACACGAAGCAAAGATGGATACTTTCTCAGCAGTTTTCAAAGGGCGCCATCTAGCCACCAAGAAGTGAGGGACAAGCCAGAAGAAAGAAAATATTGTAGCGTAAAGTATAAGATACCTTTTACTTATTAATGTTATAATGTTACATATTAGAATAATTGACTGTACGATATTTCGTGGAACTAAAATCTGTAAATTGTGTACAGATAAACATTTTTAAATATAAACATGGTCAGCAAGCATAAATAAGTCGATTAAGAGACGATAAAAAGTCAGCAGATTTTTACATAAGTCAACAAGTATAACAACAAATAAACGGCTATAATTTTATAATTAGAGACATAAAATGCAGCGAGTAAATATTAGTCTCAACAGGACCGTAATTTAATATTAGATGTACAAAATAATTTAACATAATTAATATTTTTTTTATAATTACCTGCAATAGTGGTACTCTAGTTAAATAATAGAGAACAGGATGGTATTTATGCAAGTTAATAAAAGTCTATATTTAATAGGAGACTATAACTAAATAATATAAAGACAGCTAGTATGATTCTAGAAAGAAATAAGTCATGTAAACTAATTTGTAGAAGTGTAAATATTACTGAGACAATTTATAAAATGGTGATATTACGGTTTTAATAAATGTGGTAATCCAAAGATCAACTTTCATGGGGTGGACGCATCCCATGCACGCTGAATTAGTCAATACAAGCAAGATATTACAATACATGTATCAGTATTTTATAAAGAGTTGATATTGTGTCTAAACGTGGATTGACCAATAGGCGTCTACTGGCCAGTCAACGGTAAAGTATAGTTATTTCAAATATGCAAAATACTAAGTGGGAAATTATACACTCTACTTGTTCTCTGTTAATATAGAATTAAGAGTTAAGTATAAAATTTCAAAGACAGTTTATAAAAATATGTTTCTTTTTTTATTTTATGTACCAAGCACCAGTGGATGTCCATACTAGTCTCTCCAGCAGGCTCTTACTTATGATACCCTCAAACAGTTCAATGGTATGTCAATGCTAAGACATATAGACTGCAGTGGAGGCTAGAGGGAGTTACTAAGGATCAGCCTGGATCCAGAAAGTAACAAGACCACTGATGGATATTTTTTTATGTTCTATAAATTGTAATATCACATAGTATTATGCGGCAAGTTTTTTCGAATTGAGGCTATAGCGGTCGCATTAATGTTGGGGACCAACATTTAGAGGGCGGGGGAACGTGCAATCTACTAAAATGCATAAGCTACTAAACAAATATCACCCTGTCGAAAGTTTGAACTTGAACTTGGAGATTGTTACATAAACATTAAAGGCAAACTATAAACAACGCGAGCTATCAACGGGAGCGACTTTGAACCTTATGCATGCAATGATCATCACTTTGTTTTATATAAATACGCTACCGAATCCTCAGTTCGGCAGACTTTGGTCTCACCTCCAGCTCCCAAGGTTAGCCACTTGACGACTGCCTTCTGGGTTCTATCCGCTCCTAAAGTTAGTCATACGACTGCTTTAGGTTCCATTCCTTTCCTACCCAACCTGGTACCGGTTAGCCATTTGACGACTGCTAGGACCAGGGGTTGCACAACCTCCATAGTAAAGTCTTGACAAGAAGTTTGTCAGAGTGTTCAGAAAGACAAGTGTCTAAATAGTCAGTTAAAAAGTTTAGTGAAAGCTCTTAGTGCTCTTAAATAAAACCCAACTCTTAAGAAAAACTATAAATTATAAGACAATATACAAAGACCTATAAACAATACCTCAAATCGAGAAAACATGCGCACCGTAGTAATCGGGTATAATAGAATCTCATTTTTCTGACCAATAATTGTTGTTAAAGTTTTATCGTTAATACATTGTTATTGTTATAAATTAAACGTGCTTACTTTATCATCTCTTCTTACCCCACGTCACGCGATCCCGGTCTACCTCAGTTACCCCCCGGCACGCTAAACAAGGCGTGTCCTCACGAGTAGAACATCCAGTGGTAGATTAAAGGAAGCATTGAGACCCCGTCATTGTACTAATCGCGACGAGGCTCTTCTCTGAGAAGGTATTCTTTAAATAAAACGAGCTACCCCCTTAAAGCTACTCGTGACAATATAAAGATATCCCCTCCCATAATATCTCATAAAACCACAGAACTGCCCGGTCAAGAGTCAAATCACTCATTAAATGCCAATTAACACTGGCCAAATAATCATTCAATGAAATGTAATTGCCATTTTTGAAATCAAAAAAGCATTCCTCATACTTCGAACGATTGCCTTCTATATCATGGCTGATTCTTATAGAGATAGCTGTGTGGTGAATCAATACCTCCTACAACAAGGAGGTATTGGGTGAATACTATTGCTCAAAATCATATCAGTGGCCTCGTCAATCCCAACAATGTCCAAATTTGAAAACACCAAGTCAAGAAGAACATTCCTGCTATTCTTGATAGTATTCAGTTGACTCAAATTGTAATAATTTAAACACTCTATCAATTCATTACCTGGAGAATTTTCTGCACACTCAATGGTTAGATCAAATTCATTATTAACCCATTTAACCTGCAGTAAATTAGAGTCGACCACCGCCAGAGTCCGAAAGCGTTAAAAGCGATTATAATGGTTTTAATGATGCCAAAAGATATAAGTGTTGTGCGAAAAAAGTGTGTAAAACCTTCCTTTGCATAAACTGCTATAGTCTTTACCATGGAAGCTGCGCTAAACGGAAGAATATCAAGTTTTTAAATGGAGTCCATGTTCAATGTTGTGGAAAAAAGGTAAACAAAGAAGATGCAAACAATGCCGAATTAGTGGAAGTAAAGTACGAAAATGATAAGCTAAAGCAAGAGGTACAACTACTAAACCGTTTAATAGAAGAAATGGGCCACAAAAACATAATTTTAAAAGAAAATAATAGACTTTGACCTCACTGCTTAAAAAGAATCTCCACTTTAGAAGTCGTACTGAAATCAGGAGTAGCTGCAGCAACTCAAAACGGAGCAGTCGTTGAAACGAACACCGCTCGCCCGAATCCCACTGTGTTGCCAGTGCCGTATTCACAGATTTTACAAAGTGACACTAGTTCGATTGCACCGAAGAATCAAATGAACTCACGTAATGGAATTCTGGATCAAATTCGTGCCCAAGAAGTCCGTGACCCTCGCAGTAGTTCAACGTCAAATTCAAATGTACCTATTATTTCCTTGAGTATGGTGGAGGATGCCGTGAATAATGCGATGTATAATGCCGATAATGACGGTTTTCAACCAGTCATAAATAAGTATATAAATTCACGAAATCTTATTAATAGGGGCTTGTTCCAGGTCAGTCAGGGCCAAGACTTCATAGCGGAAAATACAAAGAAAATATGGTTTTATATAGGAAATGTCTCAAAAACCGTAAGTACTAAGGTGATAACGAATTATATAGTATCACACTTATCATTAAATGAGCAAAGTGAGGATATACTTGTTGTTGAACAGCTAGTAACTGTAGGCAAGACAAATTCCCATAAAGTGGGTATTGCTTCTAAATATTATGAAGCAATGAACACATCTGAGTTTTGGCCAAATAATATTATCTTTAGAAGGTTTAATTTTAAAAGGCGGGAACATCAAATTTCTGCAACTCATGCTGGGGATTTTGAAGCACATTCCATTAATACAAAGGATCCTAATTCAATAAATAAGGATTTTATTCACCTAGACGCCAATACAGGAATGTGAGAGGGCTGAGAACAAAACTTCATGAACTATCGGTTGCAACAACTATTGATCGAGAATACGACATATTGATGTTTACTGAAACATCATTATGTGATGGAATACATGACAATGAACTTGGTTTATCGTAGTTTAACATATATCGGGGTGACAGATCTAGCCTAACAAGTGCAGCAATGAGACTTGGAGGTGTTCTAAAAAAAGTGCTAGTATTCTAGGGTTATATTGGCCTGGATACCGGGCCATTCGAATATTCATGTTAATACAATGGCTGATAAATTTGCAACCGTGGGTAGAATTCTGAATGTACCTCTAAAAATTAAGTTTGGAGTTATATCCTTTAACAAAAAGGAAAACTCGAAGTGAGTGGATGGCATGATGGAAACAATCTACAAGGGAAAAATGGATATGATATGCCTCTATTCAGGGTGAGTTCGATCCAATTTACACCATAGTAGATAGAAGACACATAACAACTATTATTTGCATGAGATCAGGTCATTGTCTTACTCCTGATCACCTTTTTAGATTGGGGTTAATGGAATCCCCAGATTGTGAATGTAACACACCGTTTGCATATATTATTCGTGGGCCCCATAATGGACAAGGACTAGTACAGAAAACTGATTAAAGTCAACGTGCCTAGCCCCATTTCAGTCAGATCTTTATTATCAAACATTAATGACTCAACAATGATTCTAATTAATAAATATCTAATTCACAATAGAATCAAACTATAAAGATATCGTAATAATAGCTTTTAAGTATCATGAATAACGTTATAATGTAGGAGTTTAAATAAATTTAATTAACAATATTAAAATTGAGTGAAACAATCTAATTAGCCCTATGGGTTCTTCATCCGAGACAATCTTTCGGTGTGTGTAATGCTCCTCCGGTTGTCCGGGACCGAGAAGAGTGTTAACCTCTGTTGTGCTGACTGTCTTAACTAACCGTCCTCTTAGCAAAAACATCTATAAGTATAAAGTGAATTGAATAATAATATTGGGAATCGGAATTATTTTTGGAGACTTTAAGACAAGTTTGAAAAGTCAGCTGAAAAGAAAGAAATTGTTGCAAAAGGGGCGGTCACTGAACCGGTCTATCCCTTTTGCCTCTCACTCGATTTGGGTAAATGCTACATGCGAAGCCCACAGTGATACAGTGAAACGAACAACAACAACAACAACTAACCTATTATTTCTGTAGGCATATTTCTCACGTGTATTTTCGACCGACAGATCCATCAAACACTTTCACGCCGCAGCCCCAAAAACATTCCGCGCAATTTTTGTCGCCCGCAAGAACAAGTGGCGTGGCCACTCGTGCCTGCGGCACGCGCGAGGCCCTTCGGGCCTCGTTTGTGTGACCTTCGATCACACATTATTGCCACGCTCCTATCCGTACCGTGACCTATAATTAGAAAGCCCTTATAATTAGATTTACCAATCGCTAGTCTACTTTTACCGTGATAAATTTCTAATTGGTTGCCATGGTAACCGACTTGTCAACGTCAATCATTATTTTTTTTTTAATCTTTATCTAAATACCAAATATCAAATCTCTAAGTCATGCGATTGACGAATCATGACGATTTTTTACTTTTTTTTTGGTTACCATAGCAACCAATTGTTTAGTATGAAATTATGCTTCATAAAGAATCCTAAGTACCATACTATATATTTTATTAGTGATATACATATTGTTAATTGGTTGCCATGGTAACCGACTTGTCAACGTCAATTGTTAATTCTTTTTAATATTTACCTATATACCATATATCAAATCTCTAAGTCGTACGATTGACGAATTATGACGATTTTTTTTCTTTTTTTTGGTTACCTTAGCAACCAATTTTTTAGTATGAAATTATGCTTCATAAACAAACCTAAGTACTATACTATATATTTTATTAATGATATACATATTATTAATTGGTTGCCATGGTAACCGACTTGTCAACGTCAATTTTTAATTGTTTTTTAATCTTTACCTAAATACCAAATATCAAATCTCTAAGTCGTACGATTGACGAATTGTAACGATGTTTTACTTTTTTTGGTTACCATAGCAACCAATTCTTTAGTATCAAATTAGGCTTCATAAACAATCCTAAGTACCATACTACATCTTTTATTAGTTATAAACATATTATTAATTGGTTGCTATGGTAACCGACTTGTCAACGTCAATCGTAATTTTTTTTTTTTAAATCTTTACCTAAATATCAAATATCAAATCTCTAAGTCGTACGATTAACGAATTATGACGATTTTTTGCTTTTTTTTTGGTTACCATAGCAACCAATTTTTTAGTATCAAATTAGGCTTCATAAACAATCCTAAGTACCATACTATATATTTTATTAGTGATATACATATTATTAATTGGTTGCTATGGTAACCATGTTGTCAACAAAAAATGCTAACATACTTTCACCTCTACTTATAAATTGACATCGAAAAAAAGAAAAGTTGGTCCTTGTTTACACGTACAAAAAAGCCAAAAAACGTCAACTTGTCCTGTTTTCACACCCTGTATATTAACATATCGTAACCAAAATCAATAGGCCTCGAGGGTTTGTGGACCTCTACCTCTATGCCAAATTTCAAGTCGCTATCTTCAAAATTGCGACCTGTAAATGCCAATAAACCGTAACTTGTCCCGGTTTCACACCCTGTATATTAACCGATCGTAACCAATATCAATAGGCTTCGAGGGTTTGTGGACCTCTACCTCTATGCCAAATGTCAAGTCGCTATCTTCAAAATTGCGACCTGTAAATGCCAAAAAACGGTAACTTTTCCTGTTTTCACACCCTGTATATTAGCCGATCGATACCAAACTCAATAGGCTTCGAGGGTTTGTAGACCTCTAACACTATGCCAAATTTCAGTTCGATATCTTCAAAATTGCGACCTGTAAATGCCAAAAAACCGTAACTTGTCCTGTTTTCACACCCTGTATATTAACCGATCGTAACCAAAATCAATAAGCTTCGAGGCTTTGTGGACCTCTACCTCTATGCCAAATTTCAAGTCGCTATCTTCAAAATTGCGACATGTAAATGCCAAAAAACGGAAACTTTTTCTGTTTTCACACCCTGTATATTAATCGATCGTAGCCAAACTCAATAGGCTTCGAGGGTTTGTGGACCTCTAAGACTATGCCAAACTTCAATTCGCTATCTTCAAAATTGCGACCTGTAAATGCCAAAAAACGATAACTTGTCCTGTTTTCACACCCTGTATATTAAACGATCGTAACTTAAATCAATAGGCTTCGAGGGTTTGTGGACTTCTAACTTTATGCCAAATTTCAAGTCGCTAGCTTCAAAATTGCGACCTTAAATGCCAAAAAACCGTAACTTGTCCTATTTTCACACCCTGTATAACAATTAGAACAAAAGAGCAAAAGAACAAAAGTACGTGTCTTACCGAATACTTTCATTTGACATAAAAAAAAGAATATTATCCTTGTTTACACGGACAAAAATAGAAAAAAACGGTGACTTGTCCTGTTTTCACACCCTGTATATTAACCGATCGTAACCAAAA
>MU183837.1:136654-157952 GCA_016904865.1 Pissodes strobi | reverse complement strand
CCTGTATATTAACCGATCGTAACCAAAATCAATAGGTTCCGAGGGTTCGTGGACCTTTACCTGTATTCCAAATTTCAAGTCGTTATCTTCAAAATTGCGACCTGTAGTCGATCCCATCACATACACACATACACACATACACACATACACACATACACACATACACACATACAGACAAAAAATCAAAATTTTTTTTTTCGATTACATATCGATTGGTATAAGTTTCAGAGCGATCCGACGTACCGTTGCGAAGTTTTTGTCCCGATTGGTCGCGCCCTATAGAAAGCCCATATTATAAATGGGGGCTTTCTAACAAGAAAGAGTAAACACATTTATCACTTTTTTTTGAAAAAATTCGTTTTACAGGGAGAAAATGCTTTCAGGGATCCTCTTAGTGGCGACGTAATTTGTTAAGTGAATAAGCGAAATGCTTTTAACTTTTTTTTTTCGTTTCGCGCTTCGAATCCAAATGTTTTTCGATTATTAAAAAGTGGATTAATTCACTTAACCTGTTTTTGCCTGAGATTTTTTTGTCAAATTAGATTTTTGTTAAAGTGCTCTTAAAGTTAAATATGTTATGCTTATTTTGCAAACCATAGTATTTCTATTCACTCAAAGTACATAATTATTGGAACTGGATTTGAGCCACGCTCTAAGAACAAACTGAACCTAAAATTGATGCTCATTGGCATCTATCAATAATGTCAACTGACATTCATAATTCATAATCAATTTTAAATTGATGTACCTAATTAATACTTTGAATTTGAAATGTCTATATAATTTAAGAACTATCCAAATTAGGGCAGAGTGTGTGTAAATTTTCCGTAGAATTGAAATATTCCATAAAAAAAATAGAGGATTATAATTTTAAATTCTATTGTGACATTATGCAGGGTGATTCAAGAGTTTGAAATTACTAAACTATTCTCGTTCTGTTTTTATTATAGTAAGATATGGGTATTGGCATTTTTCCATTAATGAAGGTAATAATTTTATTACACGAGAAAAGTTATTTTCACCTTTTTTACCTCCGAGTAAAACATAAGGCGTTCGTTCTTAACGTTTTCGTGAAATAATTTTCTCGGCTTCGGAAAAAATTCATGAAAATTCGGGCGACCCGATTTCGGTGGTCGTAGATAGCAATTTGGGCATAATAAAAAGGGATCGTCGTGGCCGCCGCGACGCCTCGGTCCTATACGACCTTCTTCCCACTAAATTTGCTTGTGTGGCCTATCATAAAGTCTGGTAAAGGCTGCCACTGTAGGTCTCGTTGCAGGTCAGCATTTCGGACGAACCAAGGTGCGCCGACTGCTTTCCTGATTAGTACGTTCTCAGTACTCGTTAGCAATTTAATGCTTGATTTTGCTGCGTATCCCCAGGCTGTTGAGCCATACGTCAGTTGACTTCTCGCTATCGACTTGATCATGATGAGTTTTGTCTTCAATGCCATTTGGCTATTCCTCCCGATCAGGGGATTTAGCATGGCCATTGCTCTTTTTGTTTTGTCCCTAGCAGCTCGGATGTGCCTTTTCCATGTTAGGCCACGGTCCAGGTATACTCCGAGGTACTTGACTTCGTCGCTCCAAGGAATGTTGGTGTTGTTGATCCTTATTTGAGGTCCTGCAGCCTTTCTCCTTCTTTGAAGGAGTATGGTTTGCGTTTTCCTCTCGTTGACTTTGATCTTCCACTTGATCATCCAGTCAGTTATTTCATCTGTGGCTCTTTGCAGCACAGTGCTTATCCTCGCGGTGTTGTTATGCGTATATTGTATCATTGTATCGTCAGCATACAATGATACCTGCACGTCTTCGATCGTTGGTATATCATGGGTGAATACCGAGTACAGGGCCGGTCCCAGGGCTGAGCCCTGCGGTACTCCTGCCTCAAGCATTCTAGTCCCAGATGTCTTGTCCTTCACTCTCACGTGGAATCTTCTGTTAGTCAGGTAGCTTTTGATGATCTTGATCATTCTAGGAGAGTAGCCTCCTACAATCATCTTGTAGTACAGCCCCTGATGCCATACTCTGTCGAACGCTCTTTCTACGTCTAGAAAGATCGCTCCTGTCGCTTTCCCGCAGTTGAATCCTTTGGTGATGTGTTCTACTACTTTGAGCAGTAGTAGCTCTGCTGAGTGGTCTGCCCTGAATCCATATTGGATGCTGGGGATTGTGTCCTGCTCCGTTGATTCATTATTGAGTCTTTTTAGAATGATCCTTTCCGCCACCTTGCTAACAGCTGAGAGGAGGCTGATAGGCATGTAGTTTGCAGGATTGATCTTATCCTTACCCGGTTTGGGTATCACTATCACCTCAGCCTCCTTCCACCTGTCTGGGAAGTGTCCGAGTCTCATAATCGCGTTGATGATGTTGACGGTTGCTGTTATGGCCTTCCTCGGTAGCTTTTTGAGCATTTTGTTTGTTATTCTGTCTTCTCCTGGTGCTTTCTTTGTTTTCAGCCTCTTTATGATGCCCGCAACCTCAGCTGGTGAGGTCGGAACATCACATCTAGGCTGAATTTGTCTCTGCTCGTGGCGCCTGATTGTTTCCTGTACGTCCTCGCGGTGTTCTTCATCCTCGTCAGGATGTACGTTGAGCCTGCCTTGGTTCTGCACGGTTTCGGCGAGTAGCTCCGCCTTGTCCACGTCCGCATAGACCAGGCCTCCTGCCCCGCTTAAGGGCGGGATAAGAGTCCTGGGATTGCGGAGTGCCCTCTGCATCTGCCAGGCTGTGTTCTTGAGGTTCAGTTCCCTGAGCTTACGTTGCCAGGATTCGTCTCTATGCACTTTGAGCATTTCTTTCAGAGCGCCGCTGTGCTGATTCAGCGTGACTCTGTCGTTGTCTCTGCCGTTTCTTGCATAAATTCGCCTGAGTCTCCTATTCTCTCGGATCATGTTCTTGATCTCGTCAGAGAGATCATCATGTCTTCGAGTGTTGGATAGATCTTCTACAGCAGTACTAGAGTTGAAGGCTTGGATGATGTTGTTTTCCAGGTGTTCCACTTCAGCGTCTAGCTGCTGGGCGTTGTTTATTCGTCCAATTCGGGTATTGTCTCTAATCAGGTTCTGGTATCTAAACCAGTTGGTCTTTTTCCTCGTTCTCAGGTTGGTTCTTGCCAGTCTAAGATTGATGCACAGCATTATAGGGTTGTGATCTGATGTCCCTTCCACTATGGTTTCTATCTCCGTGTCGAATCGCACGTTTTTGAGAAGTGCTATGTCCAGGATTTCGGGCCTTCCCGCACCCCTGGGTAGGAATGTGGGCTGGTCCGGTCCTAGAGCATCTACACCTCTGTCTTCACAATATTGTGCCAATCTTTGACCGTTCCTGTTTGTCCTGGAACTGTTCCACTGCGGATGTTTGCAGTTCAGGTCCCCAATGATGATCTTGGGTCTTGGGTCTCGAGTTAGCTCCTCTATGTCCTCTTCATGTATCAGATCTTGGGGCGGAAGATAAACCGAGGTTATCTTGATCTCTCTACGTCTCGTAGAGACTCTTATGGAGACCGCCTCAATTTCTGAGTCCATTTCGATTTCTAGGTTGGTATGCTCTATCTCGTTGTTTACAACTAGAGCAACCCCGCCTCCTGCAGGGTTAACTCTGTCGTGTCGGTAGATGGAATATCCTGGTAGTGAGAAGTTTATCGATCTGTCAATCCTGGTCTCTTGCAAGGCCAGGACCGCCGGATTATGCCGTTGCAGAAGTTCTTGGACTTCTGTCCTGCGGCCTCTAATGCCGTTGATGTTCCACGACATAATTATGAGGCGACCGATATCTTCACTGTCCATTCATTGCTTTGAAGGCTTCCTGTACCATCTTTTGTAGTAGTGGTACCATCATCGCCATGACCTGATCTTGGATCATGCTTTTTATTGGTGCCATGGTCTCTGTGGCTGGCACTTCTTCTTTCTTGTTGTTGTTTTTGTTGTTTTTACTGTCGTTTTTGTTGTCCGCCGGTTTGGGCGGAGCTTGTGATTTCGCCTGCGGATTGCTTCCTGCAGGTTTCTGTGAAGGGTTGCGGCCCGCTGGTCTAGGCCTGGTGGTCGCCGCCTGCCCTTGTGTTCTAGATGTCCTCACTTGCTGGGTTTGTGTCTTCTTAGGGAACTTTTCGCATCCCTTATAATTGGCAGGGTGGTCCTTGCCGCAGTTTGCGCATTTCGCATTCTTCACTCCCTGTTCCCTGGGGACTGGGCATTCTTTCGCTTGATGTTTTTCTCCACATCTTACACAGATGTGGGGGAAACAACATCCTCCTTGGGTGTGTCCGAACTTTTGGCAGCGGTAGCACTGCCTCGGACCTTCTTGTTTTACGTATTTTTCTACTCTTACGAGTCTACTGTATACGTGTCTTAATTTGAAGATTTCACTGCTCTTGGTTTTCACCAAGAACAGTGGCATCTTCTTCTGATTTCGTCTGCTCTTCATCTGGGCTACCTCGACTTCTTTGTAGCCCATTTCTTGAAGGTCTGCCTTCAAGTATCCTTCATCAGTATTTAGTGGTAATCTCCTGATTACCACATGTATCTTTTTGTCCTCAGGCAGCTGGTACGTGAAGAATGCCCTATCCTGTCCCTTGAGGAGGTTGGTGAGAGCCCTGTAGTCAGCGATGGTCTTTGTATAGACCTGCATATTTTGTCCCCTCGTCTTAGCGTAGTGGATCTCTATATTCTTCGCCTGCAGGGTTTGTAGGAGTTGCCTCCAGTCTTCGTTCCCCTCTACGGTGATAGGGGGGATAATGTCCTTGGCTGCTGGCTTCTTAGCTAGACTAGCGTAGGATGAGGTCTGCTCTTCCGTTGCTATTTCCATTTCTTCTGGAGTCTTCTTTGACGCTTCTTGGTGCGTCCTTTTTGGCGGCTGGCTTGCTTCACGCTCCTCGGAGCTGTCGCGGCTCCTAGCCTGTCGTTTCCTGGTTTCGTGTTGACCAGTTGTAGGGGGGGTGTCTGCTGCAGGGGGGGCTACTGCGGGTGGGGTTACCGCTGGGGGGTCTGCTTTCCTGGCTTGAGTTTGTGACTCGAACAGCTTTTCGAGTCTTGCTAATCTCGCTTGAGTTTCCTCCTTTTCCTGTCTTTGGCGGTTCCTGTCCTCGATCAGGATTTCGTAGGCTCTCAGTAGTTCTTTGAGCTTGGCGTCGCTAGTGGCTTTGGCAGTCCTTGCTCGGTCTGTCTCTGCCTTTGCTTTGGCTAGTCGTCTTGCCGCTCTGGTTGATCCTGAGCGTCCTGATGTTTCTGAGCAGTCGCTTTCGCTGCTGTTGTCGTCATCTTGGATTGATTTCTTCATGTTTTTCACTTTTTCACTCTCACTAGTTCTAACACTACTACTATTCCCAGCCAGCGCTTTGTGCACCCCCTTTGATGAGGGAAAGGCCGGGAATTCACTATTATCACTAATGCCAGCCATAGGGCTGGCGCTACTTTGCCTTAATAAATTTGAGTCTATCTCTACTTTTAAGAAATTTTCATTAGTAAATATTAATGTTTTGTCACTCACCTGATTTATATTCTTCTTGACCATATTCGTCTCCTTATCCTCTGGAAGGCTATTGCCTGAGCAATGCTCCGTCTAACCTGCACCCCTTGCTCTGGCAGCAAGGGGTTACATATCTTCTTGAACTTCGCTCGGGCCTTAATCCTCCGTCGTGGTTTTCTGTATTTTCGCCTGGCACGGCACTTGTCGTCACTATACTTGACCTAAGTCGCTCGTTTCCACTAGGGAAATCTAAAGTCGCACTGTTAAGCGCTAATCGTCTCCCGTAGATGTTCTCTCATCCACAGTTGAACTCGCTATGATGTGGCCTATCGGGTTACTTTTTAAAAATATATTATATTTACTTAAAATGACACATAAAAGTATCATTTTAATTTAATAATTTGTTAAGTCCTTCTCTGAAAATTATTTTTTGGTTAAAATCATTGGAACTTAGAGTGAATTTTCCCTTATTTCCAATTTCCAGCTAACCTATCCCATACACTGCGCTATTCTGTCCCACAAGAGGTTTAAATTCCCGCTTAAGAATCTATGCGTTTATTTAACTGCCTGCAGAAGAAAGGCTAAAATTAAGTAATACGTTAACTTAGCAACGTCGTTCTCCATATGCGCCAGGCTAACTTTTGAACGTGGACTGATCTATAACTCTAATCTAAATTCTTAGCTTATGTTTAAATTTAGACTTTCTTTCTCTGAATGCAGGGTTTAAAATCTGAATGCAGACTTTCTACTTTGCCATTTGGAACAATTTTAGTAGTTTTCTGTTTCTAAATTATCATATTTTGTACATCTGCATTCATAAGCTGACTATTTTACCCAGATGCGACAAATGGCTTTTTTGATTATTTTTATTTTTCAAATGTCACCACTTGGAAAATACACTTAAATCTCTCTTTGAATTGATTTTTTCGCTAAAAATTTCCGAACCATCGTGATTCGGCGCCGCCTTGAATTGCTGCAATTAGAAGCTAATCTAAAGGAAATAAATATTTAAACTTACCTAATTACAATATACAAAAATAGTCTTTGGCGCTGCAGTAGCAACGTTTTTGCGTTTCGTCCTGGGTCTACCTATTGGACTTGTCAGTAAGGCGTCGGTAGACCTTGCCTTATACGCCGGGGTACAGCTTGTTCATATTTGGAACTATTATTTGAAGCGAGAAGGCATCGTGAGTCTGCGATGAGATGTTGGCGGATTAATGGTTGGTGCTGCCACCTGTGAATCCGTGGAGGTAATCCGCCACAAGTCCAATTCGCAGCTGTCCTTCCTACCGTTTCCATAGAAACGATGGTCGTTTCCCAAGAATTAATCCCGTTTCCATAGAAACGAGCGACGTTCCACTCCCATCTTAACTTAGAAGAAAGGATGTTAGAGAACTGCTCTTAGTATTTACCTACGATGAAACATTAACGGAAAAACATCTTTTACTAAATCTAAATTCATTTTGCAATTTTACTAATATGACTTCCTGACGCGGCAACTACCGTAAATGATACATAGCTTAAAATAATATTAAGAATCTTAATTAATTTTTCTACTCCCATACTTAACTATACTATATTAAGCTCATTATGATACTAACATTTCATGATTAAACTGGGTTATAACCAATCAAAATTCAACATTACAGTGATATTCGGTCAATATCAAAGACAGTCATGATCATAACAGATTTAAAATTTAACAATTTTGGCAGTTCATAGACAATTTTCTAAGTAAATTTTAAAAATTAAAAGTTGTTTGTCATTATTGTGCCTCGTGGTAAAAAAATAGTGTATGCAACTCATATTTAATGGCTATTAAGACCCTCACATTCGTTACGACACACGCCTATGGCTCGTATCGTAACTCTCATTCTCGTGCCTTAATACCCATCATTAAATGCTCATTGCATAATATACTATTTTGCAGGAACAATCTTTTTTTTTGTCTTAATTTTCCTGGCAAGAACTAGTTTTTTTCGGACGAAAATGTACTCTGTTTTCTAACATTACATGCCTATCTCCCTATATTTCTTTGTCTAAGATCGGGATAATTACTTAAGTAAGCTCTCCATGTGCACTTGTTTACCTTCCAGATTCAATTGCTCTATGAACTCTTTCTTAAATTAATTTCACAACACGACATTCTGAAGAACATGTATTTTATATTCGTTAGAACTAGGAACTTCCTTATACCTAGTGTTCAGAGGCTTATCATTAGAATTTACGATACGTTTCATTTCACGTGATTTTTGAAAAGACAAATAATAATCCAAAAATTTGAACATAATTAATACCACCTACATACATACGCCTATCTTTCCTCAATAATCACCAATACATTGGAACAAATTTAAACTATGACCACTGGCGCACTAAACTTACGGTCAATCACTCTATCCCATGGGCTTTCTCAAATGCTCCGCACGTCAGCAAAAGATGGTAAAGTGATTTCAATGCAACGATACCGAGCAAGAAGGTGATATTGGTCAAGGGCTGCCGTGATAGAGAAACAATTCGAACAGAGCCCTGAGCGTTAGGCGGAGACTTTGCAGTCCAACGGTCTATCATAGATATCCATAATATTGATATCGCTCCAAGTGTTTCGGATTTTAGATCTTAAGAAATTAGTCAAAAGGCAGAGGGGATTATTAC
The DNA here is from genome assembly GCA_016904865.1 of Pissodes strobi. Lineage (NCBI taxonomy): Eukaryota > Metazoa > Arthropoda > Insecta > Coleoptera > Curculionidae > Pissodes > Pissodes strobi. Next base: position 149,832 of record MU183837.1, on the reverse strand, counting down.
GTATGACCTTAAAGCCATCACTAACCTAAAAATATATATATATTACCGAAGCGCATAAGACAAAAAAATCTCTTTACGAATTTTGCTTTATGAAATATGAAATCGGAGTGTAAGGTAAAAGACTTAGGTAAGGGACAAGTTATTTCGATAATTTTTCCTCAGATTTTGAAGAAAATAATTATTAACATTTTTCTTATTGTATAAACCAAAAAAATATATATATCAAAATATTAGGAACCGGTCCACCTATCTAATTAAATTACGATTCTATACGTTACATCATTCATAATTTACTAAAAAGGGTTTATGTCATAATATTCACCTTCTTAAAAATCGGAAACTTCATTAAAATCAAAGGATATGTTACAACACATGTCTTAAAATTATATATATTTTTTTTATAAACAAGGCACTAAAACATTATTTTTTTATTTAGAAATGTTCAAAATAACTACTTAACAGCATTTATTTTTAAATAATGCCGGATTAAGCTATAAGTCTTTGTCAGAATTCTATCCATCCAAATATTAATCATTATGTTACAGCTGGCATTCTCTTTTTATACAAATAAAATTAAAAATCTAGAGTTAAAAAAACTAATTACTTAGTTTAATTTAAAAATTAAACACCAAATAGGTGATGATAACGTCATACACCTTCATACTTTGTAATTCTGATGTTTGTACTTGTTGTAGTATTGATAATTATGCCAAAACCAGTTCTCTGTGTAATCCAGACAACATATAACCTCTTAGTATTGGAAGGTCAATATTTTCAAATTTATAACACACTTTGCAAACCTTTATATACAAAAATAATGTTTTGTGGCCAAAAGCTCCCCACTTTCCCCTACTTATCATATTACTGTGGGAGGTTCTAGCAATTGAGAGCGCCCAAACAAATGAGCTTTTATCTAAATAACGTGTTTAACAGCTTATCAGAATCGAGTCCCTCGTTAATAGAAGCCATATGTTTTTCGACTTCTGCAGTAAACTATTTCAATCCTACGCGCGAACTGAGTAAAATAAACTTCCTGCCTTTTGTCTAAATAGAGTTTGGAGCGGCCGCGTTGTTGCCACGATTCCTGTTATCGTATTGTTTTGAAATTACGGAGGCTGTTCAAGCAAACTGACAGTATGCACTAAACAGGTAAATGAAAATTTCTAAATTTTCCCTTGAACGTAATCCACAACTTGCAAATAATAAAAAAAATTAGATCAAACGAAGTGTTTTCGAAAAATATTGTCCGATTGTAGGAAGAATAGGAAATCCGACAATTCAGGATATCTGCCGGTCCGTGAAAATATGGATTGTAAACTCATTTGAGTGAAATTCACGAGGAAGCCCGCAAGAAAATCCCGTAAAATTCAGTGAAATACAACTTTGTAATTACTTAATTTAATTTGCTCGGTAACGGAGGTGCAGCATAATTATTTTAAAAGTGGTTTGTGTCGGCGTTTTTAGTTTTTTAATTTTATTATTTGTTTTGTTATATCCAGTGTACGTGCGAGAATCGGTGGAAATAGGAAAACGAATTATCTTCATTATTTCGTTTTGTAATCTTACATTTAATTTATATAAAAGGCTAGCAAGCGAACAAAAATTAAATGATGTAGTCGAGTATTTTATGGGATCATCAGACAAATAATAACATGTTCTCGATTCTAGAGCAACTTCTATTACAATGAGAGGTCGAATTGATCCAAAGAGCGCCAAAACCATTACTCATTGTCGTTTTTAATGGCCTGTCTATTATATTGTAAACCGTTTCGTGCATGCGATTCGGTCATTTGCCTTATCGGAACAAATAACGCCAATTTAAACACTGTTAAGAAAAATTATTCGCCATTAAATCCGTTCGAATGGAAATGACAGAAAGTGCGCATACTCATGCCAACTAAGTGCATATTCTAATTTTATAAAGATAGTTATAATTCCCATTAAGTTACATTATTACAATAATAACCATTGCAACCTATAATGATATTATAAAATAGACGAAAAGCAGAAAATATACATAAAACTAGAGTCTAATAATTAATATTCTTTACAAATTTGAAAGGTAAATTTTCTCGGGTATTTGCCAACATTTATCGATTCCGGAGTTCAATTAGCTCCATAAATAGTTTATTAGGTGGACGTATAGCTTCCGTAGTTGAGTCAATAACCCCGTGACAGAGTGCGAGACGAGACAATAGCTCTATTATTAATGTTGATCCTGTCATCCCGAACTGACCTAGATCGCGAATCCATACGGATATTATTGGGCTCCGATAAATTCAATCCCGGTCAGCGGCTCTCGTTTTTATACAATCGGTGATTAAAAATCGATTTGTATGCATGTTTTATTATTTTGCCTCCTTAGATTATGAAAATCGAAATGGCTGTTTGTTGATGAATACTTAATCCATCCATCAAAAAATATTTTAATTTTAGTTTCTTTTTTTCAGCAAAGCTAAACTATGCGCCTAAAACCGGCGGATGGTCCGCTGCAGGCAGTCCATAACAGAAACAACGATATATTGAATTCCCCGAAAAGGATCAATACCGTTCAGAATAGCAACTACACTCAGAACACTCAGGTAATTTCACGTTATACTTATAAGTCTAATAAAATTGATATTGAGCATTCCTCGGATCTACTATGTTTGTATTCAATTTGATTCGTCTTTTTCCAGAATATAACTAGCCTACACCATGGTACTACGGATGAGATCAGTAACATCACAAACACCATTCAGCAGCTCACCATTAATGATGTGGCTGCTTTGAACAACGTCCACAACGTTACCCAGGAGGTAAGCCTCTATCTATACTAATAATTATTTTATGATGCAAACTTTATAGTTAGACTGATCTCTACTGTGAACTACTGAAATTACTAAGTAAATATCACCCTGTCCTACGTGACAAATTATAAACAACGGGAGTGATCAACGCAAGCGATTATGAACCTTAAACGTACAATAATCAGAAGGTTTTATTATGTAAATACTCAAGTGAACCAACAGTTCGACATACTTTCTTCCTGTTCAAGCATTTCGCTACAGCACACATGTGCGTATTGTTCGGGGGTCCTAACTTGCAACTTAATTCCCTAGTTAAAACTGAGTTTTGTAGAACACATGTGCGTGGACTTGGGGCTACCCGCCTAGAGTCGTAAAATCGAATCTACATAAAATTGTCAAAGTTCTAAGAAGGATAATTTCAAAGTAGAATCTATCGAACAGTTAAAGTGAAGTGTAAACTCTAAGTGAAATTAAAGTAAACTAATCTACCGTTAAAAACGTTCAAATACCTACCTAAATTAAATAGCAAAAGCTAAACATAGATAAACTTTATTATAAACAATGATTAAGACTTTTAAAAACAGTTCTAAATATGCCTCAACTAAAAAGATCAGCGCATTATCATACTCGAAGAGAGTGTAAATGCGTTAAGACTTCTCATCTGACTTAATCCTCTAATCTAAGCTACACAACCTGTAGGTACACAAGACGTGGCGTCACGAAATACCCGTGACATGCGATCACCATTATCGAGTGGTACCCATTTGTGACACTATTAAGTAACCATTCGTTTCAGCTGCGATGGTGCAACTCCGATCAGGGCACAATTGGCGCGCAAGATCAACAGCAACAACAATTCAACATTCAACGCCAGCGGGTGTTGAACAGCCTCAGCAACAATCGGTTGAACATCAACAGCACACTGGCGGCCCGATTGCTCTTGCAAGCGCAAAACGCGCACAACGCGACAGTCTTCAAGGAAGATCAGCTGATGCCTCAGTCGCCAGATGATGTCCTCATTGATGAGGACGGTGAGTACCAGTTTTTGATTTTTATATTTTACAAGCCACTGATGAAACTTTCCCTTAAAATGGTAAAGAAATGGCAAATTTGGATTCCCATTTCCAGGCACGATATACCACACCCTAATCACACAGATTTTCTCGCTCATTGTTTGTCTAGTTATGATCGAAGACAGTATATTGAAATGGAGTTTCTTATGTATATATGGTCTGACATATCTTGCGAAGTATACTACTTAATCTTTCTTGTTTTCAGAAGCGCATCAGAGCTGCAGCTCATCAGCCTCTGCATCGCCACAGGATGAAGATCGCACCTTCGATCCGTCCGATTCTGCCGAATCGTCGGACGAGAGCAACGACTACTCGAGACCGACTTCCACCGAGATAAGGCAAGCCCCGATTAAGGGATTCGTCAACCCGAATTATCCGGGATTTCAGCATCTGGCGCACACCCTTGATTTTGACGATGAGACCCTAAATAATGCTAATAATAATAATGAAGAGTATGAGGTTAGTGTTAGTTTTATTTGGTGTGCCATTGAGTAAAAGGTATCTCCTATCTATTTCGAACATGTTATGGGCGAAGCGGTCAATAATTAAAAATGCATCCCCAAATAAATCGGCTTTATTGCTGCTCATCATGCTAACCATCCATTACGCAAAGTCAAAAAGCGATAAGGCCAAAAGGAAGAGCACCTGAGCTGTAAAATCTTCCAATAATAACTGCTGGTGCTTCACCATCCTAAAGGATGGTGAAGCACCATAAGGGTACCAACTGCGTACCACATTAATATTACCATTATTTTTCTAGGACCATAATATAATAATTAATAACTCGTCGAGCCTCCAGATTACATCCTTCCTACGTCATGTTTCAGGTGGCCGATAAATTCGATAGCGTTAACCGCCTCGACAGCGTCGAGAACATCCAAAAGGTGTTTCACGATAAATCACTCGATATTGACGTGGATCGAGCCTTTCCCACTGCGCTCGATCAGCCGCAGGACTCTCCGAGTGACAGCAACAGCGCCAACTGCGATTCGGGAAGCGAGTTCGGTGCCACGAGTGATTGCAGTGGCAGCAACGACGACGGTGGCGCGATCGTGAACGAAAACTTTAATATTCGCATTGACGAGAAGAAGGTGTTCGATAGTGTTGATCGGTTCGAGGAAAATGAATCTTCGAGTGTCGAAAACTTAGCGGATGTGAAAGAGGAATATAGTGTAGAAAAAGTTGATGATGGGACCAAGACTGAAAGCGTTGATATTAAACATGAGAATAATATCGTGGATAGTGTCGTTGGGGATTTCAGGAAGGAGGTGGAGGACGAGTTGGGAAGAGTGTGTTTAAAAGAGGTAAATGCATTTATACATGACAATTTACATACCTATTGTGCAAATTACACCAATTGATATGAATGTATCTCTTTAAGCCACTGTTTTAAGTTATGCATTATTAATAGCTACCATTTTGCACCCGTGAACAAATATCTAACGTCCGCCTATGTCCGTCATAATCTTACTTTTTTAGATTAATACCTTACCTATATTCATGGCATCAGTACAGAAGTGCATTAGAAACCAGGGAGGTTAGTTATTTACAGTAAACATATAATGTTGATCCAGAGGAAGTACATGAATGGCTATATAAATGGTTACATAATCAAGCATTCCAATTAATTAGAAGAGGAGAATGTTTGGCCTCTATGCAGCTCTATCCATACATATTTAACTCCAAATAGGACTCATAAATAAATGAATATTAATATGGTCGCAGATGCCAAGCCCTAAAAAAATGTTTATTTATATATTTATTTATTTATTATTTCCTTAAATGGCATCATTATTTATATATTATTTCCTTAAATGCATAGGAATTGTCACAAAAAAAATCTAATAGCCAAAACATTTAAAAGTTATACATAATAAGATATAAAAAAGTTCAAAAAGTATACACGAAAAATTCACCCAATTAAATATTCTCAAACAAGTTATTTCAGGCACATTCTGCACTTGAGACAAGCGAGCAGTTGGAACAAACAACTGGTCAGCATTAGTATTGTATGGGTTTATGTCCCCAGCCCTAGTATGCAGGGGTTTTGGTAAGAGAAAATGTAGCAGGCACATTGCAAAATATAAAGGTTGATGACTGTGAGGATTTTGTTTGCTTTAAATGTCTCACGACAAGATTGTCGGAGTGAAAGATGGAACATTATCCTCTTCTGAGCTATAAGCACTGTCTCAATGTGACTAGAGTTTTCCTAGGCCAGTAAACCATAAGCCATAATTGAGTTGATGATTGCATAGTAAAAAGTTTTCAATGTCACCTTATTTCTTAGTTGTAAAACAGCATAATTTTTTGAGGCTAATTTGTTACATACATTATCAATATGGCCAGACCAAGATAGGTGCTGGTCAAGCGTGAGGCCCAGGGACTTTACACAATCTTGCTGTACAAGAATTGAGGATTTGTTCCTTATCAGCAAACTTCTGTCTCGAATGACTCTGCATGAGAGGTGTGAAGTTGATTAGGTTCGTTAGAGATGTTTAAAAAGAGCCCATTTAGTTCACACCAGGTAGAAATCTCATGTACACACTGAGTAGCCTTGATGCACAGATTTTCATTACTCTCACCAGCCACCACTGCTGATGTATCATCAGCATATAAAGTAACATAACTGTTTTGAACCAGCCAGGGAAGGTCATTTACAAAAAGAAGGAAAAGGACCGGACCCAGCATACTGCCCTGGGGCACACCAGTCTTAATATCCGCCCAATCGGACACAGATACACCTGTAGCATCCGTCAATTTGACAGCCTGAGTCTTATCGGTCAGATAACCCCGCACCCACTCCAACGCAGGACCCCTGACATCACATCGCTGCAACTTATATAACAGTATGGCACGATTTGTGGTGTCAAAGGCCTTCGTGAAATCGAAGAAGATTCCAATGATATTCAGCTTATTGTTGAAGTTTTGAAAAATCCTAGAATGAAAGACAAGTATGGCATCAATCGTTGAAAGACCCTCACTGAATCCAAACTGATGGGAATTGAGTATATTGAATGTGTTCAAAAATTAGACCAATCTTTTTCGAAAGGCCTTTTCAAAGATTTTTGAGAATACTGATAGAAGGGCAATGGGCCTGTAGTTTTCCACGGCCGACATACTGCCCTTTTTATGACTGGGAACCACCACAGCATGCCTCAATTCCCGTGGAAAGTAGCCAAGTTCAAATGAGATGTTCATGATATATGTTAAAGGAGACAATATATTGTCTATACACTTGCCAATCAAGTTGCAAGGGATCTCATCAGCACCACAAGATGATTTTTTAGATGCAGATTTAACAATTTCAACGACCTCCTGTTGAGTAACTGGATCGAGGTACAAGGAAGGGCAATTAGGATCATATAAGTGGTTTGGAGGCTTTGGATTAGTGGAGACTTTAGATTAGTGTAGATGTAGCTCATTTGGTCGACAATTAAGACATTGAACTGCTCGTTTTGTTAAGCTTATTTGAGAGGGGAGGAGGATAATCTAAACACTTCTCCGTCCAAGGCTCTAGCAAAAAAAAAAGATAAAAAATCAGAGCCGGTTAAAAGGCGATATAACACAAGGTCAACATACATGATAAAGCCGAGAAGTGTAACTAATTCAGAGAAGGTATTCATTTAAATATGGTAGAACATCCTCAGCAGGAGTGTACACTCCTCCTCCTGAGGAGGTTCTCTCATCAATACACTACTGAAATGAAAGTTTGGAATCTTTGTCGAAATGTATTACCACAGCCGACTTCGTATCATATTTAGGTGAAATTCCTTATTAGATCAATCAATAACCCAAACTAACCCAAACTAAGCTTATGCAAACTAAATATATATTTAACTAATTTTAAATCTAATTCACTTACTTATCCCTACAAATCGGCTATAAGCTAAAATAAACAACACTATCAATAAAATTGAACTGGACAGACTGTGCCGTCATTAGAGTAACGTAAACGACCCCGGCAGGCCAACCGGCTTCACCATTTATTATTTTTTTACTGATATTACTGAAAATCTGCACCAAAAATAGTAACTAATAATTCGTAGAGGTTCTGGGCAATCACTTCACAAAAGGTTTTTATCAACGAAAACCCGGTAAAAATGCAATTTAATTAGGAGTACCCAAAACGAGCGACCTGTTTTTATTAAAATTGCATACAAACTTGTCAAATGTCACGTGACTAACATGTTTCTCAGTAGCGTTGCTGGTGTTTCTGCTTCGGGGCTATGGGTAATGGGGACTGTGGCACTATAACACTGAAACAGAATTTTTGCATTAGGCGCACGTTTCGCTGACTCATGTATGCATCGTTGGAGGATAATTAAATTTGCAGGTTTGATGATGCAAAAACAATTAGCGAAATACGCGTCGAGAGCGTTCGGTGTTGCGGATAAAAAAACTCTGCTGTACTACTGACATGTGTCAAATCTCAAATCTGACAAGTGACAGATGACATAACCTAAAAATGGCGTAGTCCTGCGGGAAAGAAATATTACAAAATACATGCAACAAATGTAAAATTTGACAGGCACAAAAATGATTTAGCTCGCGTAGATGAAAGTAGGATGCGCGCCAAAAAGATGGCGGAGTCTACTGGGATGTGCGCGCACTGTCTGGCCAAAGTAAGGTTCTACCTAATCACCCTTACTTCAGTTAAAATCAAAATTGCGTAACAGATTATGTATTTTCCATTGCTATATAAATTGGAATGTTTCAGCATTTTTCGGATCCTTACGACGCACAGATATCCAGAGCCACGGAGCTGGAACTAGAAGAGGCAGTCGAGAAGCTCCAGGTGATCACCGATATTCAGCCTCCGGACATAAAATATTCGAGCCAATCCTTGAACAAAGAAACTGAACAGCCCCCCGAATTGAAGAACCTTGCGAAAGAAGCATCAAAAGAAGAAGCTATCGATCCCAAGCAGGTTCTATCTACGTCAGGTACTCTTCGACAGAAAAAAATTGAAACGCTCGCAAGAATGTCCAAAAGTTTGGGCGCTCGATCAGCTCAAGCTTCAAAGTCTAAGCAAAGTGAAAACGTCGATGTTCAACAGCCTATGGAAATCGATAGTACACCGGCTGTCCAAAAGTCTGTTGCTAGTTGCCAGAATCAGCCAAACGTAGGTTGCATAGATTTATTTAGAGTATGTAGACATTTTGGGCTGTCCATAAATAGTAATAATATACATTCTTCTCTTCTAGGATAGAAGAATGGGAAAACAGGTTCCATCATTCTTGCCCTTAAATCAAAATGCAGTGCCCGACTTCGCGCATCAAATTCTCTCTCCCATTGAGAACAAAATGGCGGACGCGTCATTGTCGAGCTGCCAGGAGAATATTTCCAAAATCGTCGTCGAAAGGCCTAACCTGAACTGTAAGCAAATGGAAATCGGTACAGCTTTGATCGAGGACAATGAAAAAATGGAGATGGACATCGGATCGAAGAAGATCGACTTGGGCCGAAGAGACTCCAACAGGGAGCTCGAAGAGATCGAGATCCAGATCAAGAAGATTAAATCGGACACCATGTGCAATATGGAGCGGTTCAGGAAAGAGGGTAAGATATTTCGAACAATTGTATATAATTTCTAGGCTTAAAAAAAATTATTGTTAAGGATCATTAATAGGGATAATTAAGAGTTTTATATTATCAAAAATATTTGAGAATGTAATATCCAAGTCAATTCTTAACAATTTAAATTTTTATAACCGTGGGAAAATTGTCTACTTTTAACCGGTTCTGGTTTACGTATCAGAACTAGTTCTATCCCGATTCAAACCGAATCATCCTAAAAATGGAGCCCACGTCGCCGATTTTCCAGGGTTCTCAAAATTTTCCCACGCCATATATTTTCCAACCGTTAACATGTAAATTGTTTTTCAGAGTTAACAAAAAATCTCATAGAAAAAGATCACGATAGCACAATTACGAGAAAGAGTCCCCCGAAAATGAGCAATTACGTAAAGAAACGAAGGGACTACAATCAACAATTCGGAAGCCTCATCACTTTTCCGAAAAGGGAACCGGCGAAACGAGATCCCTTGAATCGAAGGTCCGTACCTATGGCCAGAGATAGGAAGAAGGTGGTCAATCATGAACTGTTGGGTAAGTTATGTTATTCACCCTCTTCAAAATTTTAACATTTAGAACTTGTCATTACGGGGAACACGTCCACCCGACCAGCTTCACGTTACATTACGGCGCGTGTGTAAATTTCTATTAATTCCGCCCTCGCAAGAAATGGGGATCATGTTAATTTCTAGAGGAGACCCGGTGCGATAATGAGGTCCAAATAGAAACAAGCCGGCGGTTGCCGTCATTAGGCCCGCCCTCGCTCGACCATTACCCTAATTAACACGTGATTACGACTTTAATTAAATTATTCGAATTGCGTCGGAAATAGTTGAGGCGATGCAGGTTGGCTAATGAACGAATTTAATATTAAATTTTACAGAATGTCCGAACACGTATTAGTAGGGAATGGTTTGACCACGGTGAACACTTCTTGTGGGTGCGACAAATAATTTTGTAAATATTAATTTTGATCCGCAGTCTTAGTGTGAGTTGCTTAATTTGTTTCAAGCTTTTCTATAAACCTAGAACGTTGCGATTTGGCATTGTAGCCTCGTAATATGAAATCTCAGTAGGTATGGTTTGTGCGTTCTGCATCCTCTCTTTTCTAGAGGAAGCTTTTATATCGAATCGTCTATCAAACATATCACAAACTTTTTTGACAAAAGCAATATATGTACCTAATATATGATAAATAATCGAGATAAATATTCAGATTATATATATTCAGGAATTGTTAGTTTTTCTTCAAATATCAATGATTTTAAAATCTGGTATTGATTCATGGTGTCGAAGGTCTTATCATAGTCCACAAATATTATTTATTTATTTATTTATTCATTTACTTCCATTGACATGATCACATGTGTTGGAATTGTCAAATACAAAGTTAAAAATCCATTAAAAACAAGATACAAATGATTAAAATCTAAAAGACTACAACTAAGCAAAATTCGATCAATACGAACCATATCGAAGGAGATGATAACATCTATTAAGGTTTTAGAGGGCGAAAACATGCAATATTGCTCCGAAATTAAAACTCTGCATGAAAGGTTGAGTGAACTACAATCTTCCAATATCGGCAAACCTCTGAAATCATATTGTAATCTTGCAACAGCAAATTCCACAGCTCTGCAGCCAGCAGAGACATCAGGTATTCGGAGCATGCTCAGTCATCATCTAGTTTTCTGACAGTTTGAGAGACATAGAGTCTCAATGTGAGAAAAACTTTGAAGGAAGATCTGTAAATGATTGTGACTCTAGGGAACTTTCCAAGGAACTCTCTAGAGTGTTTATAACTGGTGACTCAAGTGCTAGAAACATTGCAAGTGTGCTGCATGATATCTTGAATGGTGACTGTAGTGTTTTTGGTTATTTGACGAATAGGGATAATTATGGTGAAACAGTATTTCCAATGATTAAGGATTACACTAAGCGGGATCATGTGATTTTGTGTTTGAACCTGAGTATTAGCATACCTTCTGTTATTGAACTTAAAAAAAATTTATTCATAGGAAAGTTTACTCACTTAATTATATATTTAAAATGTAATTTTGAGTTTTGCACATATGGAAAATATTGCAAGATCTCTTCACTTATTAATGATTTTGTTAAGGGTAAGAATTGCTCAGTTAGAGTAATTGAAAATATTTTTATTAATTCAACTTGGCGACATGGATATCGCCATTGCATTTATTCACTGTGTGATTTATTTGTACAATATATAAAATGTTCGTCATGTTTAAACAACAGAATCATACTTAAATCAGTTCCTCTAACTCACAATAAACTGATGAATTTGGATAGTAATTTGGATAGTACTTTAAGCTCGACTTTAAGTGTTGAAGGCAGATTAGGGGACATAGTCAGGGATGTTTCTCATAAAGGTGCTTTACCTATAGATTTAGTTAGTATTAATGACTCAAATATGACTACAAATAATACAAGTGACTGTACTTTTTTAGGATAGACGACACTGCGGACTATCTAACTGTGTTTTTGTTAAATGTGCAATCTATGAGATGTAAGACTGATGAATTGTATGTGCTCTCACATAGTTTGAATTTTCCACATCTACTGGTTAAGTTCTGGGGAGACCACATACTTGCGGAACTATAGTGTTATCTCTGTATTTTCTAGAGTAGATTCAATTCATGGTGGTACAATGGTATTGGAAAGCAAGGAATCCGAATCCATATACAATTTTGTTCCTATTAATAAATTTGACCATCTTCTTGTTGAAAAAGCCTTTGAGTTTTCTATAGTTTATTCTAATAAGTGGCATGTGTATGTTGTTTGTATTTATCGATCACCTTCAGCAAGTCAGGCAGTGTTCTTGGAAAATTTAGAATTTTTATTGAGTCAGTTTCCCCCGCATTGCTCACTTATTCTGTCAGGAGACTTTAATATAGATTTCGCTGCTCATACTAGCTCCTTTATTCAAAATATATTGATAAGTTTTAATCTTACCATGCATGTTGACCAACCAACGAGAATTACAGCTCATAGTGCTACAACCTTGGACTATATGTGTTCCAACTTTAGGGGTGTTTCGTGTATTGTTCTCAATGCTTCTCTGTCCGATCATGAGGCGGTATTTTCGAGGTTTCCCTTTCTTAAGGCCTCTCGCTCATCAGCCAAGGAAAAAAAAGGTCGCATATTTAGTAGGAAAAATTTTTCCAAGTTTAGAGATCTTTGTGAGCAAGTTACTTGGCCCACAACTGGATGTGAGAGACCCGTTGGGGATTTTCATGAGATGTTGACTGTAGTCTTCAACATGGCTTTTCCCATGGTGAAACTTAAAAAAAAACAAAGAAATGTTGGATAACTAAGGGCATACAGACATCTTCAAGAAATATGCGGTGCTTACATTACCTTCGAAAGTTTTATTATGGGAGTGTCCTGTTCTTGTCTTATTTTAACTTATACCGGTCTGTTTATAAAAAAGTTATAAGATTGGCAAAAAGGATGTATTATGCTTCAAGGTTGTCTGGTGCAAAAATGTATGTAAAGAAACCTGGTCTATTATCAATGATATCAGACAGAGTCGTGGAAAATCTCATATATCAGACTCTAGTGTTATTACACCAAATGCACTAAATGATTTCTTTTGTTCTGTTGATGCAAGTCTTTCTTCTAAAATTGTGCCAGTGAGAGATCCACTTGAGTACCTGTCTAATGTCAGCGTCCATGAGACGTTCTTCTTGTTTCCAACGGACAAGATTGAATTACGATCCAT
>MU183837.1:93827-116654 GCA_016904865.1 Pissodes strobi | reverse complement strand
GTATGTAAGTCGTAACCAGGATAGAGGTAGTTCACTGTTGTTGTTGTAGAACATACTTGTGTTTCTGTAAGGGCTAATATGTGTGGTCTATTTGCTTGTAGATGTTGGTGTACCGAATTTATGTTTGTATTTAGGCCTCTTATGTTGCAGAAATCTATTCTAAATTGGTTCGGTATCTTTGCTCTCTGTGAAATGCGGAATGAAGGGCTCCCAGGGCCACCCAGCGCCCGGAGATCCGAATGGCCGGGTAGTTTACCTCCGGAATATTTTGATCCTGGAATCACCATCATGTCCATATATTCCTACTGTGAATTGAGCAACCTTGCCTTAATTTAAACGACCTTGTATCTCTTACAATTTCCGAAGTCCCCATACATGCACTCGAATTTGTAGCACCCCGTATACACGTAAGTGCATTGATATTTTTAGAATTCGACTTATAAATATTGACATTTTAAATATTTAACGGCGTTTCAGAATTAGAAAATAGGCTTGTTTACATATAAATCCTCGATTAGGTATTATAGTGCGAGACGCTACTCTAAATTTAAATGATAGAGTTAGCAAGAACAATTTTATGCTTGGATTCATAATATATCGTATTGTAAAGATGTACTGACTTGCAGTATAGTTATCGAGAATCGCAATCGATTCCTTATTATGTAAAATAACGATCATTTTTTGTCGATCACAGTCGAGTAGCTTCATAAGGGATGGGACGTTTAATAATCGATTAGTCGCTGAACCGAATATTAATCGAATTAACTGTTTATCGATTTTTCGACTAATGGTTGAAGTAAAAAGTCGACTAATAGTTTTGAATAATGGCAATCGATTAATCGATTATGCGCTTCGAAAACTCTTTCAGATTTTGCATGCAACAAACTCGATGTGCTTTTTATTCTTAAAACCGCAACTGATCGAACAGCGTGGTCCGAAAATCTACAAGGAAAGGTTTAATGATATTTTCAATAGATCTTCTTCTTCTTCTACTTGCTAGAGATCTAGATGATCTGTTGATTCCGGACTAGCCTTTGTATAATTTCCTGGGATGTGGACTGTCAGCTGTCTCTTCATCTCTTTGGTGGTCTTTCGGGTGGACGGTTGCCTCTAGTACAATACGTGGTAGTCTATCGTCGGTCATCCTCTTCACGTGGTTATACCATACCATTCTCTATTCCTCTGCCTTCCCCATCTCACCACATCCTGTACGTCACACTGTGCTCTAATGCCAGTGTTTCTTACGTGATCTCTTCTTGTTTTCCCGGCTATTGTTCTCATGTACTAACATTTCGGTGACGCGTAGCATCCTTTTGGTTTTGTTGGTATTCTCTCTCGCGTCTATACCATATGTCATTATTGGTCTGACGCATGTCTTATATATTTTAATATTTCTCCCCTTTCGCATTTAAGGATTAGCCCATACAGTTTCCCTTAGACATTCTGATATTATGGCTGATTTGTTAATTTGCTTAAGTTCTTTACTGGGTCATGAGCGCTGGACATATCTGTGCCCAGGTATCTGAATTGCATGACCTGCTATATGGGTTTATTATCTATTACCAGTTTGCATCTCATTGGTTCCCTAGCAATGGTCATGGTTTTCGTTTTATCTATGGATATGTCCATATTAAGTTGCTGACTGATCGGGTAGAAAGAATTTAAATAACTATCATTCTCACTTTCTGCGAATATTGCAGCGTCGTCGGCGTAGCAGATCATACTAATAGCCCTATTGTTCATTCTGTATCCTGAATTCAGGAATGTTACTTCTTCTATGATTTTGTCCATCAGGAGATTGAATAGAAATGGACTAAGGCTATCTCCCTGTCTTATTCCTCCTGGAGTGGGGATGCTAGCTGTAATATTATCTCCAGCTTTGATTTGCGTTCTGTTAGTAGTGTTAAGGCTGTATACCGTTGTAACTATGTTAGCAGGGGCTTCTTTTTCCTTTATGTTTTTTTCCTTCGGGTAGGTGACTGGCCTATCCCAAAAACCCTACTCTTTTGTCCGGGCTTGGGACCGGCAGTGACAACCTTTGTGTTACTCAGTTCACCCATCAGTCATCAATAGAACTACACCCCCCAAAATTCAATTTTTAACCCCTCGGAAAATCGAACACTTCTGAAATCGATGCGGTTGTATTAAGGCTCAAATTGTACACAAATTAATCGGTATTTCCCTAAAACCTGAATCGGATGATCGGCGGTTTGTGTTTATCCGCGAACCGATTGCGCCATTAATATTAATCGTGATCGTCCTCTAAAATGACAATTTGCGTGGCGACTGTGACCCAAATCATGCGTGACCCGTCAGGCGAAATATGTGTGTTTTTGTGTTGCGCGTTTGAAACACTCGTCTCCTATGCTAATAAATGTTTAGCTTCCCGATAAAACAACAAATGGAAATAGACCGAGGACATATGTAACGCTTTTTTATCACACATTAATTTTTTTTTGGTCGAGAACGGCTGAATAATATATTATAAAACAAGCAAACACGATTTATGTGTGTATGTGTAAAATGAGTGTTTTATAAGATCACACTTACGTGAGTATTGACAATGCAATTCATTCAGCGAGCTCCACCCGGTATATAGCCAGAGATTGAGGTGACCATGAAACAAAAATATTAACCAAATACTGTACTGACTGATCAATGATAAAAATAAAGAGTACTCTCCGGGGAACCTCTGTCCCCTTGCTTCATGCCAATAACCATCAATTTACACAATACTATATTGTTATATAATGTCAGACATGTATATTCTTTCTTCGACGACTAGCTAGTGTCACCTGAAATGGTTTGAGCTACCGGAGATGCTCCACTACCGCTAAGCAGGAAGCATCTCAGCACCCGAAAGCTAAGCTAACACATACCGAGATCTTAGAACCCAAGTGTGTCAATTCGAGAAGACAAGTGAGGCGCCCTCCCACTCACAAGAACAACTCGAAGGCATCGCGCACAAAAGAGGGCATCCCGGTCGATTGCTACACAATAGACCATCACCACCTGGTAAATTGTAATGCCTTGCCAATCGGCAATAAACTCTGGTTTATTTAATCAAAACTCCTGCCATGGATTTTAATAATAATATAAACTATTATTCACATAAACATCCACACAAAGGCAAAACCATGACCATTCTATATACATGGTTCTTGATCGGCCAAAGTGCTCTAGCACTCACTGCCTTCGTTTTCGTTTTAGGTATCTCTCGATCCCTGCTCATATTATTTGTTATGTTAGGGTATCAGTTTTCAAGAGTATAAAGTTAAATATCACGGACGGGACGGCTGGATAACATTTTAAGTAATACAGGATGTTCATAAAAATATGTTTATTAAATATTTAATTGTTTTCCCGAGATAGGGAAGTGTGAAAAGGAAAGGGGGCGGAGTGTAGTTGCAGACAGGCTGGCTGAATGTTGAGGCAAAGTCCATTAACTTGTTGATTACTAAATATCAAAAAACTACGTTTACGTTTTAATTCCTTAATGATAAAGCATGTACCGCAAAATGGCTCAATAAAATACATATAATTCAATGGCTTTTTGAAATTATTTCATAGAAACCATATATGGTGTACCTATATTCATATTTTAAATTAATGTGCTAACTGATATTGATTGACATATAGAAGTAGTAGATACACGTTACATATGATCTTGTACTAACGCACACACGGCCGAACAAAACGCGGCCGCACTCGGGATAATGGACCTTACGCAATCGGGAAATAGAGACTCGGGTTCGGGATTTATCCGAGCACATTTATTTCGCGATCTGATGTCATCCGAATCCCGGAATTTCAATTGGGAAGAGCTCAATCGCTCGAGACGCCCGTCAACTTTTTTTTTCAGTTTCGATGACGATTTATATCATCGTTGGGGGTTATCGCGTGTGAATTTTACGGTGATTTTTTCCCAAAGTTCTTGACGTGTTTAAGTGTCGGGTCATTATTAGACGACTTTTTGTTCCGCCTGTAATTTCGAGGGTATAATGGAGCAGTTACCGAGAAGCGCCAAGAGTTATAGTACCAGCAGAAGTCAGCTTTATAAGGTACGTTTGCAAAACGATAAATGTTAAGCAAGCTTACAGTTGCGAACTCGTTTCGCTACATCCATTTGGTGCTTATTTATCTATAGCTGCTTTTATTCAAATTAACATCCTTAAACTTGAAACTCGGCCAGACTTTTTTTAATTAACGAACTTATAATGTCATATGATATCATTGACACAAGAGTGGTCCTTTGGGCAGACTCAGACTAAATTACGCGTTATTAAAAAATACCAACTTTTTAAAAAGAGCCAGTAGCGTACCATGTGCTGAATAAGAAATTTACAACGTTGTTATCAAATACGACACTGCACTGATGCAGCAAAAAATGATTATTTACATACCGTTCTTAATATGCCATAGAAATTCCAATGACAGAACTATTGCACTGCCGAAGCAAAGCCTTTATTAGTTTTTTTTATTTATACCATAATTGCTTGCCCTTGACACATCTTAAATTTTCTTATGGAGATTTATGCGTCAAAAATATACTGTATTTATTCTGTAATACTGTATGGGACAGAAAAGGAAACCGGACAATTTTTAGAATGCGGGTCACCGTTTTTACTATGTGGAACAGTATATTATATTATGCAAAACCAAACCTATATGTTGTAATAATTTGCCGCTCATCGCAAACCGAATATATTGTGCGCCAGTTAAACGATAAACGAGCTCTGATCCACTGTGGTTGGGCTTCTTTACCTATTCCATAAGCGTGCATCATATTCACAATTTCCTTTAACGGCTGCCTGCGTTGTGTTATTATTTCGAAGTGACGATGACAAATAAACAGAGGAAAACAATTAGAAGCGCCGCACGTGAGATAATTGCTCATGTCATGAATGCTTCTGTATCACATACAATTAAACATTCGAAGTGCAAATGAAAATTTTGATAAGATTCTGCTTCTGCTTTTCGAGCAGGGTAGTCTGTCATGTTGTGATATATTTGTTCTGACTGAGTGTTTTCATTTAGCTTCCATGGATGTATTTAGTATTAAGGGGTACAGCACTTACTACAATGAGGGTGATTTTAATAGAAATGATGGTATTCTTATCTTGATCAAAACTATTTTAGATCCAACTGTGAAACATATAAGACTGGAAAAAACAAAATTGATAACAACCAGAATAACCTTCACACTTTTTGATCACACATACGGAATAGCTGCCTTATATAAGTCTCCAAATGCAAATATCAACTTTCTCATAGAAGACTTACACACATTTTTCGTAGACAATTCACGAAATATTTACTGGAGATATCAATATAAACATAAAGGCCTTAAATGACGTCAAAGTTAATGAGTATCTTTGCCTCATGGCAAATTTCGGTTTCCCTACATTAAAAAACCCACCCGATATGATTCTGACTCCTGCATAGATCACCTCTTTTTAAAGACATAATGTAAGCTTCACTAATCAAAAGACTACAACAACAATAAAACCCAAGATCGATTATGAACTATTGAGGCAGAATTTAAAATCCTAGATGTTCTACAGACAAAAAAAACCCTGAAAATGCCACTAACACTTTTATGAATAAACTTTCTCAAAGTATAGTACTCTCAAAAATTACTCCCATAAATAAAAAAAATAGGCCCAAAAAATGAAAGGAATGGATAACAAATATGCTCATTAACTCAATCAATTACAGGGATAAAATGAAAAAGACTCTGCTAAAAAATGATTATCCGAGGCTGAACAATTATTATAAGAACTATAGAAATCATTTTGCTAAGCTAATAAAAACAGTTAAATATGATTATTATAAAAATTAAATAAAGGAAAACCATAATAACATTAAAAGAAAATATCAAATAGTAAATAAAATAACTGGTAGTAAAAATAGGAAAGAATCTAAAATTACAATTCTCAATGAGGATGATGAGGAATTTGTGTCTGATTTTGAAATGTCAAACTATTGTAACAAATACTTCACAAATGTTGGTATGGAGCTCGGGGAGAGAATTAAAATCCCACCACAACCTTTAAAACTAGACCTGAAACTGCGTCAAAGGCCTCAATGTATTTAAGACCAATATCAGACAATGAAATGATAAAATATATCTCGTATCTCAAATCAAATTGTGCTCCTGGCAAAGATGGAATATCCAGTAAATTAATCAAATTAATTCATTTAGAAATTTTGGTCCCACTAAAGCATATCATAAACTTAATATTTGAAACGGGCATTGTACCATCTCATTTTCAGGTCTCCAATATTACTCCTATACATAAGGCCAATTCTTTGAAAAAAATACAAAATTACCTCCCAATTAGTCTCATTAACAACCTTGGTAAAATATTCGAAAAAGCGCTAAAGGAGATACTGACTGCTTTCTTTTCCAAACAGTTTGGCTTTGCCGAGGGCATTGGTACAGCCGAAGCAATACAATGTCTAACAACAGAAATCACAAAAACCTTAATATGAGTCACAAAACAATAGCCATATTTCTTGATCTCGACAGGGCATTTGCCACGGTGCCTCATAAACAGTTACTTAGTGTCATGGAACACTATGGGGTCAGGGGCACTGTGTTGAATGTTTTTAGGAATTATCTATCCCCTCGATACCAACACACAAAAATTAAGAACACAATCACCTCTCCAGATCTCATAAAAACTGATATACCCCAGGGGACCATATTGGGACCAATGTTATTTGTTACTTATCTAAACTCTCTTCTGAGTCTTGAGATCGGGGGTCAAGTCTCCTCATATGCTGATGATACAGTTTTAATTTTTCATGGCAATACATGGGATGAAACAAGACAAAAAGCCTCATTAAACATTGGTTCAAATTATCACTTAATTTACAAAAGACTAATTATGTGGCCTTTTCCCCAATAAATGTTAACAGATCAAACTTTGATAGAATTTGCCTTAATGAATCTGAAACAATCAAAGCATGTGAAAAAATCAAATATCTGGGACTGATAATTGACCAGCATCTAAAATGGACACAACACGTTGAATATATCGTTGCAAGAAAGTTGGTGTATAGATTTTATATTCTTAGAGAAATTCTGAATAACAAACTGTCAACTTGATATACAAAGCATTTGTTGAGTCTTTGCTCCGTTATGGCATAACAGCCTGGGAGGGTACATATAAGACCAATCTAAGACCACTACAAACTGTTCAGAACTATATTCTTAAAGTAATTACAAAAAAGACTAAATTATATCCCTCAAAAGACCTATATAATGAAAGAATAATGAATGTTCAACAACTCTACATTTTGTCAGCATGCATTTATATGCACAAGGAGGAAAAGTCGGAAATCTTAATCACACATCGACATAATACCCGAAACAAGGCCAAATTTGTTTGAAAATATTTTGTATTGATTCTGTATTTCGTATTGATATTATGGTATGCGAAACTGATGTAGTAGTAACTAATTTTTATAAGGGAAAGAATGGTGGACACAAGCATGTTAAATGGTAATTGTGGCGGATGATATTGTGAACATATGAATGTCTAAATATAGAAGTGTATTAATTCTTAGCACATACAGATATTAAGTTATCTAGGTGCTGTAGCACACCATTAATAATAATTCTGATTCTAACACCTTACCTGGAAATAAGGATAAAATTACAAAGATTGGAATGTCACAAGTATGGAGTTAGTGTAGAATAGGTGGAGAAAATTATATGGGTATTTTCTCATTGGTTGGTTTGTGTTCTATTGTTGAATAATTGTTTACTTTATACTGTACTGTGTGAATAATTGAGCGACGTTGCTGTTATGTTATATTGTTATTATTATTATTAATTTGATAAATAAATAAAAAAAATAATGATTTATGCATAGAAGCAGAAAATAAATGTCCAGATATTCCTATCAAATATCGAACAGAACGGGCTGCATTTTGGTTCTGAAAGTAGTATTTAAAAGATTTGAAAAGAGCATAGTGACCACTCAAATCGTTTCATACCTTCTTCCGACCTGCAAAACAAGTACCGTATCTGTGACGTTCTTTTTGCTCCCTATTTTTAATGCCACATAAATTACTTTACTTATTTTCCTTAAATTTTCGTACAGTCTAAACCACCTTAAGAGCAATTTTTCATTACGTCCTACCGCGCGTTTCGTTGGTATAGTTTATAAAGATGTGCTACTCGGAACCACTACGTGTCGATATTTAACTTTGTAAACTTTCTGCGTGTTAATATTAAAGATTACACTGGTGTTATTTGGCATGCCTGTTCGTGTCGCAGCATAACAAACTTGAACGAAAGAAATTAATAAACGCCTTTGGGTTGAGTTCTATTGTGTTATGCAAGGGTCATCGATTGCGATTTTAGCCGTACCGAGTAGCTGGTCAGTGTATAAACTATAAAGAAATATGATTTGATGATAGTTGTGTAATCTCATCATTTTGTCAAGAATTCGCTTTTACTCATTTTCATAAGGGTTTCTTTAGATATTAATTAAATTGCTGAATAATAGTTTTGCCCACATTACATAGTGTATTAATAAGTCTCCAAGTAATTCCAGGATAACATTCAGAAATTCGTTGTAGAATTGGGCCATCTTCTCTTTGAAAATAGCTTTTATTTCATTGCCATTTGGAAAGGAACAAGGGTATCATACATGTGACTTAAACAAACGTAAATGTTTAGTAATGAATAAGTTTTGGGAGCTTGTACTCCCACATTGTGTCTAGAATTGGCTTGTCGGCAATAACGTTAAATCACTTGAGATTTGCACTATTAACTATTTAATTTTATGAAATGTAGTTTGTGTGAATGTGCGGGCTCTCGTTTCAGTGCATTCCATATTTTTTTCTTAGAATAATTAGATTTTCTTGTTTTAATTCTTAGATTATCTGTTTTATCCTCTTATTTTTGGTTCGCTTAGCGTGTATAAACGCTTTTCGCTGTGTAATGCAATATTTAGACTTTTCTTTATTCGGTTTATTTGCATTTTTTTAAAGAAACGGGGTTGATAAGAGTGTAAATAAGGGTGAAAAAGAAAACGGAAATAAACGTGCAATATGTAATTATCTTACCTTACCTTACGATCACTATCTCATATTATGGCTAATATTTGGTTTAATCGCTTGTAATTTGCACGCTTTGTGTGCGATTCCGCTTTATTTGTCGTGGGCGAGTTTGATAAAGTACCTAATTCTAAAACGTATAATAATAATAATGCAAAACCATACAATTTGTAGGTTACTAGGTTGTATAGAACGATTTGACAACATTAGGCTTCTTACTTTCAAGCTATAAATCATTGTAATCTTTTCTGTCATAAGGCAGCACATGTAGTGAATTTTAAATACGTTTCATTTCACATGACTTGTGGAAAGACAATTAATAATCCAAAAATTTGACTCACGAAACAAGGAGACAATTACAAATAATCGACACAATTAATACTACCTACATACGCCTATATGTCCTCAATAATTATTTAAAAATTAATTCCAATACATGGGATCAGATTTAAACTATAACCACTGGCGCACGAAACTTACGGTCCAGCACACTATCCCATGGGCTTTCTCAGATGCTCCGCACGTCAGCAAAAAACGGTAAAGCGATTTCGATGCAACGACACCGAGCGAGAAGGTGGCATTGGTCAAGGGCTGCCGTGATAGAGAAACAATTCGAACAGAGCCCTGCGCGTAAGGCGGAGACTTTGCTGTCCAGCGGTCTATCATTGATATCGATGATATTGATCGCTACAAAAACCAAATGTTTCGGAATATAGATCTTAAGAAATGAGTCAAAAGGCAGAACCAAGATCACGTATGACCTTAAAGCCACCACTAACCTACAAATATATAAATTATCGACGCGCATAAGACAAGAAAGTCTCTTTACGAATTTAGTTTTATGAAATATCAAATACCCATAATGATAATATTATAACACTAGTTTATTGGAGTATGTTAATTCACTGTAGTCAGTCTAAAAAAGGATTAACATATTATGTATATGTTAATCCATTCCATTTATATGTACAAAATAATTACGGATATTCAAGAAGTAAAAGATAACGATTTGGTACACAAAGATGAATCTGCTACAACAATATAGAACGTATCTACATGAAAACAAATGTGTTCATAAATAAATATTACATATTATGACTAACAAAGTTATGTAAATGCGCAGAATGAAAATGGGTTTATTTAGATATTCGTCGTAAACCATTTTTGAACATTGTCCTTACAATATTTTTGAATGCTTGAACAATAAGTGAACACACTTTATTATACAGGGTGTAAAATTGGCTGTGCGCAAGGCGCTCGTTTTTGAGATACAAGGTGTTAATTTAAAAAAAAATCGGGTTTTAAATAATAGCTTAAGTATCTCTAATCCGATTTTGTTGAAATTTGGCAGCGTAATTTGTACTCATAATTAGGTTCTGATACATTAAAATTATTGAGTCTAGTGGCGCCTTGGGGGGCACGTTAACGAATAATATTGACAGAAAAAAATGTTCGCCACTGATTTTTTCGCATTTTGATATTTGGATTAAGTGACTAAAAATACAACTTTTTCGTCTCCTGAGTTTTGTTCGTATCTTGCTCCGTTTTCGAGAAAAAAAAATAAAGCCAATTTATTGCATGATCCTCGACCGGTTATTTACGGACAAATACCACCATAAAATGCCGGATTGTTTTGCTTTCGATAAATTTTTTCTACTGTGTCATTCATCATTAATTTATTTCTTTCGTATCTGACGTCTGGAATCGTGACAATTTACATTTTGACTTCATATTTCGTTTTGTGCCATTGTGAGTGAGCCGTGCTTCATTGGTATAAGTTTATAAAGATGTTACACGAAACCACAAAGTGTCCATATTTAAATTGGTAAAGCTTGATTGAAGTGAAACGCAGCTGAATGACCGAAAATCACAAAGCTAACCCAAACTAAATAGTCAAGTTTCCTGCTCACTTAATTTATCTAATAATTCTTCAAGTTTATCTGAAATATTTTATTTATAATAAAGCTAGTGTGTGTGACACATTATACCCAATCTATAGTATCATAAATCGTTCTAGATTGATCCTTTATTGACGGTAAATTGCCGGTTAAATTATTGTTTATCAGATTGATTTAGCGACTCACCTCATTTCAACCTCCGATAATCTAGGGTTAACGATTCGTGGTCGGTTCGTCGTCGCTAGCGCTTATCAAATATAAGTCAGATTACATGAAAATTAACCCGTTTTATTATACTGGCGATAACGTCGATGCGCTTTTCATGCTAATGGCACAGTAAAAAGTCTAAAGTTAGTCCATGAAAAATAGAATCCGTCGGTGGTAGCGAAATTAAAATTGAAATAATAATTCTGCAAACGGTTTTTATAACTCAGTTTTCCATAAAAATACCCCGCGACAGTGAGGAGAAAATGCTATTGGAGTGCGGCCTGGAAGAAGACGATCCCATGTGTACAAATTTGATAAGGAAAATTCAATTTGAAGAAACGTTTCGAAAGGTGAGTGGTTAAAATTCACTTCCTTTTCGTATTTTTTTCCTCAACCATAGGGTAGTCGAATTAACATTTCGGGACAAGAATAGAGTATAGTGAGAAAGCGGTAGGTAGACGCGAGCATTGATCAGAGGGTTCGGTAATTCTAATTTCTAATGGCGTTATGACTTGACAATGCCAATTAAGAACCAAGGTTCGAGTTATCGAATCGGTCTTTTTTACCTTAATCCTAGCTACCGACTGGTCCAGCATCGGTTTAAATTTCTTCACATTATTAGAAGCTTGTCTTTTCGATTGATTGATAATAATCGATTGGTTTTAATTTGTTGCATAGCAACTTGGGAGCACCTTTTAATATTGGATCGCTCTGCAAGCTTCGGACAACAGGACAGTTTGATCCACTGTCCACTGTGCTGCTCTTTGCTCGCGTTGGCAAAACTGGTGTGTTAGAAGCTCTCGGTTTATTTTCATTGTTATAATTATTTTTATGTTCTAATGTGTTATATTAAATACCTACTATACATGTCGTCGAGCATATGAACCTTTTCAATATACTTTCAAAATCCTTTCTTTACATATTGACGCTATTCTATTCATATATTAAATAGCTATATGATAAATCTCGTGTCTTTCGATATTCAAGTTTCCAATATATGTAAGTAAAATGATATGTGATTGAATAAGGCACTCGACATTTCAGAAACCCATGTATGCGGAATCGATACGTGTAGGTTTCAATGCAGAAATATGGGATGGTTTAGAAATGAATACATTTATTTTCTATTGGAATGTAAATTCAGTGCTGACTCCCGCGTTGTCTCCTGCAAATATCAAAATGACGGACAAAACGAAATTTGAATTTAAACTCAAAAACTCGCAATTTTGCTGAAAACAGAATGATTACTCAGTCGACTGGGTCGGGGTGGGTGAGACAAAATAGTATATTATTTTATATGGAGGAAAAGTGATACTTTTCATGGCGCGCTCGTGTTTAACAGCCGAACGGAGTGAGGCTGGTAATAGAGAGCAAGCCATGAAAAGTAACTTTTCCTCCAAATAAAATATGCTGTTTTTTCTTCAAATGTCGACAAATTAATGCAAAAACATCTCTTTTTAATAGTAATAATATCTAATTATTTTTAAAGATAAGTGGGTTTGCAAGGCGGCTTAGACCGGTGTCGGTGAATAGGCACAGGTTGTTGCTATAGTAATGTAACATAAAGCTATCAGTGGACACTGTCAACAATAATTATTTTTTTAAGATTGCGTCTCCGATTGCGTTTTAATTCCGTATTGATAAGCAGTTATTGAGTAAATTCGATTAAATAATAACCAATTTGTTCCTAAATTAGTGATTTTTAGAAATGCAGTCACAAATTGAGTGATAAATACAAATTGTAGTTTAATAAATCTTGAGTTATTGACGCTTATTTTGTTGTCTGTTTGTATTGTATCTATGTTGCTATGACAACACTTTTACCTCCGCCGGCGGAAAAGTGAAAAGTAAAGCTCCGGCGGAGGAAAAAAGAAACTTCACGACCGCCTACACAGTCGAGTAATGACGGATTTACTGACGTTTAAAGAAAAAAATGTTTTGCTTTCAATGCCTATCGACAGATATGATAAATAAGAAACTACAACCTAATCATATCGGAAGACAAGCGAAGGAAAATCAATAATGGCTTAGTCATATTCGTAATTAATTATGCCACTGACCACGTGACGTCCGCTAACCCAAACTAGTAACTCAAATGAAAGAGAAAACTAAAACGACAGACAGATCGCCGACATGGTACAACTAGATCGACCGATTTTTACGCTCTAATACTGTTTGAATTCTTTTACCACCACCGTACTATTGTAATGGTGATGGTAAAACACAGTTTTCGCACGTTGGTATTACACCTGTAATTCTTGTTTGTTGTTTGGTTTGATTCTCGGTATAACGGTGGTACTATTACTGCCGATACGATAATGCGACCGTTAGTTTTCTTGAATATACCATATGACAACCCAGGATTTAAAAAAATTAGGAATATCTCAGTCTCGGAATTTGGTACCTACGCCTAAGTAATAATTCTAATTAATCCCGCTGGTATAGCCAAATTTGTTATTTTTTTACAGTTTATAAACGTAGCTATACAAATCAATGTTTGATAAAATCACAAATATGGCAACATCCCCGTGTTCAATTTTAATTCCAATATTGCTCGTTTCTTCTGCGAATTAAATTTGAATTAGTTATGTGATATTCGAGATCCATTTATTAAAGCTCTATGCCACAAACTCTGGCTCTTGCTATACTTCAAAAAGTAACGGCAAAAGTCAAAGAACATCTCATATTTTGAAGATATACTAATGTTTATAAAGACAACTAAATGTACTACAAATAATTTGAAGAAATTGCCGAAAAAATTGTATATTTAGCAATTAATTTACTGTCTGATCATGAATACTATGATTTTTTTTTTAAATTCCTTTATAACGAGGAGTCACAAGTATATATTTGTTTTAAAAAATCGTCCCGTTCAACGGAAACCAGCATAGCTCCTCTTTGACGTCAAAATCAATAGACTCTTCTTTTAGAAAGGTGCAGTGTTATCGTTTTTATTAAAGTTGTACTAGATTCAGTACAATCGGACTGCATTTAGAACGTTAGTACTTCTGAACAGAAATTTCACTTCAGTTTTGAGCTTATAAAGATGAAGCACATATATATTTTTTTGATCAATTATCATATTTTTAGTCTTTTATTTTTGTGTGTGCCACAGGCTACGAAAGGCTAAGGCCTATTATAATATACCCGTAAGAGTACCATGACCTGTTTTATGGCTTAAATCGCCAACATCGTCCAAGTATCGAAACATGCGCACTTGGTGCACGTCACGGCACTTTTAGACAGCGCAGTAGTACTTCCACGATCGTTATTGTAGAACTACAATAACTACTACTTTTTTTTTGGCTCTCGGACCGGCTCTCCAGCGTGAATGGCGGATATGCCGACTACTATAGCGGTATCTATACTACTATACAGCATCTTTATGATACCTAGTGCACGTCTGCAGCTGTTGAAAATTTTGAATATGGACCATTCAATTTTTGAGCCGTTTTTATTAACTATTCTCAGAATAGAACGTTACTATAGCAACCTCTGTAGAACCATATTTAAATAATCGGAACATAATTTGAAGCGTCCGATTTTTGTACATGTTTTCATAAATTCGTATTATCATTGGTTTCTATTTTCTTTCAAGTATCTGCAATTTTGGTTAGTACACTTTTTGACTTATTCTGTAGTCTGATTATGCACTTTCCTTCAAATAAGTATATTTCTATTTTCAATACAATTATTTATGTATTTATTGTTTGAAGCAAATCACTCTATATATAGCATTTATGTATTTATTGTTTGAGAAAATTACTCTGGGGCACCCTATATAAGAAAGAAGCACATTTAATATTGAATTTTGCTTTTCTAGGATCTATTTTTATGATTAAATAATTCGGACATCAGTTTTTCTAAATTCTCAATGACCATTCAGTTTTTGAGCCCATTATATTAGCCATTCTCATAATATCACGTTACTATGGCAACCCTCTTTAGAACCTTATTTAAATAAACTGAACAAAAGTTGAAATAGTATTTTTTTCATAAATTGCTGTTATCAATGCTGGTTTTCATATCTTCTTAAAGTATGTTTGTGTAATGTCAAATTTCGAAAAGCGCAATTTCGGTTAACACACTTCTATAGATACATTTGACATTTCTTGGAGTAAATAGTTTAGAGATTATCACCCTTTCAAAAATTATGAGCATTGACCTTTCAATTTTTGAGCTCTTTATATCGACTATCTTCATATACAACGTTACTATGACAACCACTTGAAAATCTCATTTAAATAAACTGATCAAAATTTGAAATGCCCGATCTTAAAATTTTTTTCATAAAATAAAGCTTAATTTTGGTTAGCAAATTGATTTCACTCACTCGGTACAGGGTGTCCCAAATTTGCGGTTGACATTAAAGGCCAAGTGTTTCCAACGTTTTCCCTGGGGGGAAGGGGGCTAATTATGAACGCAGCGTTTTAAACATATTGATTTTGGTCGTCCTCAGTTTGCTCTAATGGAAATAAGACATTTCGTATCAATTGTGTAAGAGCCTTATATTAAGGTTTGAGAGGCAACACTGCGAGAGGCAGTAAATAATGCGTCTGGAAAATAAAATTAAAGTTTACTCACCCTTTTAGAAATGATAATAAATCTAAATAATTAAATATGTGAACATATATTAATTCTGACGTCACAAATCAGCCATATTGTTTTTAAATGGATCCCGAGGCAGGGTTGCCAGATTAGGAGATTTTCCACAAAAATTTAAAGATCTTATTTTTTCTGGGAATTTCCTCTGGGAAAAAATTCTTTACATGGGGAATGACAGCAAATTCTAGATCTCATATTATTTGAATTAAACTTCACTTCGTAAATCTCAAAATCGGATAGAAATACAAAAATCCAATTATTTTTACCATAAAATGTAAAAAATTATATTTTATTAATCTTTATGTCCGAGCTGTGCCCACGCCATCTATTGTTCCCGCATAAAAATATGCACTACCCTAAGTGTTTTATATACTTTTTAAGAAGATTTATCGTTAGCTTTAGGGAAATAAACTTCAACTAGGGACATCGAGTCGAACGATCTGGCAACCTTGTCCCGAAACACAATTTTTTTAAACAAGTTTAACAAGTAATAACTTGTGACCTCTCTTCCTAAAAGAAATTTTACGGATAATCTGATTATATCAACAAATATGCATATTGCCTTTAAAAATAGAAAAACTTCGTGCTATTCCTGATTAGATGGCAGTTGCATTTTATGCGACTTGATATTCATACGCGAAACTTCAGAAGTTATTCTCTTATTATAAACAATTTAGAGATTCTACCTATATCCCGTAACGATATATTATGTGCGTTTACGGCCTTGGCGAATTTACGAAATAGTGCAAGAGCCTAATTAATAATTCCTTTATTTTAATTGCCGTACGTCCGCCAAAACTCTCTGATTGTTCTCGCGTACCGTTTTCAACCTGAAACGAGTTCAGCAGTTTCGGAAAGTGAGCGTCAACAAAAGTAATGCGAGCGAGCTCGTTTTAAAAAATTGGTTTTCCATTTGATTATGCGGCGTTGTTAATTTCCCGTTGCATTCGTTTCTGTTCTCGTAGCGCCAATCGTGTTACCGCATACCAAAGTATGGAAGTGAAACTTTTATTATCGATATGGTCGCCAAACGAAGTGTATTCGTGGCTTATAATATTAATACTAAAGTGTACCGGAAGTGATGGAGTAGAAACAGATTTCTTATTGCAGAATATTGAATATTTGTTTAATGTGGAGTTCACTGAACCTAAATATATTACAATAAACACGAGCTACGACATTTGAACTGCAATTTTGCTTTTCTAGTTTACGAACTTTTGCGATAGTTTCCAGTCACACTTTCTCATTTATTTATACATATCAACCAACAAAATATAAACAATTACGCAGATAATGTGTGGGCTGACTAATTATCGGCATTATCGCGGTAAACCTAATTACTAATCCTTATCGGAAGAGTGCGAAATGGCATCGTTAAAAAGGAAGAGACAATACAAGAAGGACAGTTTATACGTTAATGATCTGTATACATTGACGTTCGACGAAAACGAAACGGTGGAGAGTTTAGACGAAACTGTAAGTATTTTTGACACATACATAGTACAATAATTATTTACCCTGAATAAACATCTGTTCGATTCCAATAGGTGTCATAAAATAGTCCCTATTCGTATTACGATAAATTTTTAACACAATAATATTGTGATATTAACACTTAACTTGAAAATCGGTTTATTTTAATGTAAGTATCTAATAATTTTCTGGGTAATTGTTTAATAGCTAACCAGCAAAGAGACAAGCTTGTTATGCGCGCTTGTCTATTTATTCGGGTTAATTGGCGTTAGTTTTGGTTAGTCTGTGTTAGTTTCGGTTAGTCTGGGTTAATCCAGGTTAGTTTGGGTTGGTTTTGTTTGGGTTAGTGTTGGTTAGTTTGGAACAGCTGTAGTTGGTTTAGGTTACTTGGGGTAGTCTGAGTTAATCTTGGTTAGACTGAGTTGGCTTTGTTTAGTTTGGGTTAGTGTTGAATTGTGTTAATTTGCGCAAACTTGGGCGACATCATTTTAATTAGTATGGGTTAGTTTCGGTTCGTTTAAGCCAGCACAAGGGATGGCGTTAAGGGTAGAGCGGAATTACGGTGGCTTTTTACAGAAAGCCACTGTAGGCGGAATTATTTCGATCAGTTTGGGTTAGTTGCTTTTTTTGATTTGCCTAATTTTAGGTAGCTTAAAATAGTTTTGGTTAGTTTTAGTTAGCTTTAGTTGGTTTTCTTTAAAATTGGTTATTTAGGCCATTATTAGTTACTTTTAGTTCGTCTGAGTTAGCTTCGGTCTATGATTTAGAACTCCCTGTATAATATCAATATTGGTCAATATGGTTTTCCGCCATCAAAAAACGATTTAAAATGCCCACTTTTATCGAATTAAAGGCAGAAGAATCCCAAAATTTAGCGTGCGCCCATATAGTAAACAATTAGGCCGGGGGTAATTATTTAATAAACGGTCGCTGATTTAGAACGTCCTGTATAGTATAAATATTGGTTAATATAGGTTTGCACCAACAAAAAACCGATTTAAAATACGCATTTTTATCGAGTTTAACAGTTTAAAGTACAAAAATCGCAAAATTTGGCATGCCCCCATATAGTAAACTGTTACCATTTTCTGTTTACAACATATAACACAAAAAAATAATCTTTCTAACTGATTCTAATCACCCTGTATATATATCTTCCATATTATTTTTATGTCTCCTCACACGATCATCTTTAATTTAACCTATCCTATCCTGTTCAACAGATTAAATTAAAACTTAATCATTTCTATATAATGCAATAATTTTGCTTTTATGTCGAAAGTCCCTTGTAACCCATTGTTTCTTAATAAATTACTTTTTCAATGCTTCTTGTAAACCCAATCAGCCATAAAAAGCGATGATTGGGCCATATTAAATCGTCACCTGGGCAAGGCGCAGGTGCAACGGAAGTCCAGGTGTGTATTAAATGTAGGCTGTCTCATGTTAACTAATGGGAAAGTAAGGAAAATCGGTGTACGCGAGACGCGACGCGTGTGCTGCCAAAAAAAAAGCAAACAAATGTTCCAAAACAAAGAACACCTGACTGACGTTTTCTCTTCAGGCTTCAAAGTAACGTGATTTCTTGTTCGATTTTAAACGGAATACAGGAAAAGCTCTCGTTTAACAGTAGGCTGTGAATCCGGCCTTTGATTCATGTGTATTGACATTTAGTTTACAATAAAGTGCGGTTAGGTATCGGTTAATTTCCCCTCGAAAAATGTTTGATAATTTTTTAACCGCGTTGAAAAATCGCACAAACAACCTCACGGACACCGTCAAATCGAAAACGCGCAAATTTTCCAACAATTTGAACGCGCTAAAGAACAGTTTCTCTCACAAAACTAAGACAACTTACTACACCATCACGCAGAAAGACGACATCGACTATTTCGAGAACGATTATTTAAGTCCCAGGGCTTATTCCATGACTACATTCAGTATGGACTACAATTCGGTCAACGAAAATATGGAATGGTTCCCTTACGTACCCCCTTCATATGACGAGCAGAATGTTATTGACCGTTTCATTAGGGTGATAACTATTAATGATGATAGTGGTATTGATGTAAGGAGTTTTACTATGTTTATCCAGTTATAGTCTTGAGAGATTTTATCACTTCCTTTATTGCCAGGAGCCCTAATATTTACTTGGTTTAGTTAGACTGTAGCCATAAATATTATAAAAGAGTTAGAAGAAGCTTTATGTTGCCTGCGGGATAAGTAATATCAAATCAGACACAGTACACAGTTTCTTGCCTATTTGTTGAGTTCGTCCAAGAACCACCCATTAATTTTTCAAACTTTTATCGCTTGTTTTATCGTTTAGATGCGATGAGGTTTATCCAACCAGAAGGTCTGATCATAATGAGTTACTAAGTCATTTTAACGAAAGATCACTTTTATCTAGGCTGAAATTAATTATGGTAAAGTTTGTGTACAATTTAATTCACAAAAAAATATAGTGTCCTCTTCTTTTCCAAATAAATGTTTTTGTACCCCAGTTTGAGACTTGATATGATCAGACTTTCTATACTCAAAGGCCACATACTAATGTCATTACGCAGGCACTCTTGTTTTCAATGTTTCAATCATTTAATCTAATATCTGAACTATGTGACATTCATTTCTCATCTATTAAGACAATTACAGATATGCTCATGGATTTTTTAGATACGTAATTTGAATGATTTGCAATTGGTAGGTTTTAAGATTTTCTTTCTATTATTTTGTATTGTTATGTCGAATTTCATGTAAGGGGGTTGTAAACCTGTTTTGAAATAAAGGCTTACTTTATTAATTATCCTATATAATATAGGGAGCACAGGCTCTGTACCAGAAGTATGAAAACTTGTCAGTAAATAAAGCTTATTAGGAATCTTAATCATGACCTACCTACCTAAATTTATTTTAGCAGCTTTCAGGAAGGGCCAAAATATGGTATCTTAAAACACATCCAATAGGTAATTTGAGTTCTAAATCTGGTGAGCATTGGATCATGTAAAACATTATATACCATAACGTGTGGAACACAGTGATGAGTTTGAAATAAATATTTTATTTACCTCACAAAATTAGCTCTGATTATTTATAATTAAATTGCATATTTTCGAGCATAATTCTATCTTATTTACAGAGGCGGACAGATAGAGAAGAGATCAGAAGAAGGCTTGCTATGGGTAACGAGGATGATTACTACACAGACAGACCTGGTCGAAAGCCGAGTTTACAAGCAAGATTGCAGAGCGGTAAGAAGACCTTGTTAAGTTTAATCTTTTAAAATAATAAATTAGTTTCTCAGATCGATTTCTGATTCACAAAGATTCCAAGAAGCTTTTACTGTGACATGTAACTGTGCAAAGCAAAAGGCTTCAATATCATTAAGTAACAAAAATGATTAAAAATCAGTATTAACCCCTATGAAAGGGCATTTTGAAGAATACCAATAGTATATAGCTTATCCCCACAAGGTGTTCTTTAAGTTGTAAATTACATTCGTAATGGGTGTTTTGGTGACTGCATTAAAATTTACCTGAGATGTACTTGGCTTGATTGATTTTCATTATTTTCAGGTATGAATCTTCAGATCTGCTTCATGAACGAGACCGTTTCTGATACAGAGAGCCCGTCCTCTGATGAGTGTCCATTGACTAATCCGAAACCAGCCAAGACGTTACGACAAAACGCCAATCAAAACCAAAGAATTGGCGGCACCAACGTTGCTCAACCCCCCCAGAGACCTGCCACTTTGTCACTGCATCCTGTACCTCCCCCTCAGTTAGGTAAGAGTCTAGGATTTCTTTTATTTATGTGCGAAACTTATTAGTTTTAAATTTCTGAGAATAATTTGAGTTATTTTAATAGTATATGTCATTAGTAATTATAAGTTGGAATATTATTCGAAAGACACATGTTTTCCTGAAGCTAAGGGAAGTTAATTGATAGGATTTAAAGGCTTTTGAGTCATATTAGGTTCACCAAATCGATCCCTATTAAAGCATTCAATTGCATTCAAAGCAGTCAATTGGGCATAAAGTGTTGTCAAATGCATATTTTTTTCCAATATATTTTTTTAAAATTAATCGATTTTTATGCAAACTTCTCCCTCGTAAATAATTTAGAAAAACCTATTTTGTAGTCATGAGATGAGTGAAAAATATTAAGCAACGACTGGACTCTTGTTAGTTACCAATCACCATATCACCGATTTCAATTGGCTTCTTTCTGCCTCAATCCATATTCATTGTTCATCTCTAATGCACCTTATCCCTACTAGTCGCATAACCTGAAACTCTCAAAAATTCCAGGGCAGGGTCAAAATGGTCTTTCATTTTGAAAGCTTTGAGTTACGAGTATTATTATACACAAAAATATATTAATTTAATGTAATTGGAAAAAAGGGAACTGCATCACAATATTTTAATGGCAAAGAAGGTACTGCATGCTGTACATTAAAACGTCAATAGTCAATAACATGAAAAATCCTGTATATAAAGTGTCTGTGATTAGGATGTATCTTTTCCAGCCGGATCTTTCATTGGCTTTATCTGCCAACTCTTGAACTCTCTGCAGGGCGTGACTTGTAGTTTTTTCTGCTTGGAAGCCATACTGTTCGTCTGAAAGGCCCCCTGTCCTTTCGATCTATTTTCTTAATCTTTCAGCCAGAAGTTGCTCCAGGAGTTTCCACCATACGTTGAGTAGACAAATTGGTCTATATGCTTTAATGCTCTGTCCCGGTTTTGTTTTCTCAATAAGAACGAGCTTCGCCACCTTCCATTCCTTGGGAAACACCATTCGCTAACTCCCTGTTAAGGGACTCCAGCACCATTCCAGAGTGATTGTTTACTACTGCCTTTATTATCTCGGGGGGCAAGCCGTCTGACCCTGGGGCTTTTTTATCGTTCAGTCTGTTGTTGGCTGCGGTTAAATGTGCTTTAGTAAAGGGGGGGGGGGGGGGTTTTTGCTTCCCCAACTTTACATCTGTCCCCTTTAGATACTGCGTGTGTAGGGAACAGTTCTTTCGCCACCTCCAACTGTTTCTTGTCACTTAAGACACTCGGTGGAACCCCTTTTAGCTTATCCATTACAATTTTGTACCCTTTGCCCCATAGGTCGTGTTCTACCTCTTCTATTACCTTTTTCCACGCGTTCTGTTTTTCGTCAGCGATAGCTTTCTTTGGTAAAGTTCGATTTTCTTTATAGTTGTCGAGGGCTTCTCTTTTCCAGTTATTGTCCTTCCTTTTGTTTTCCCTGGTCCAAGTCCTTTTCGCTTTTAGACATGTTCTTCTCTTTTCTGCGATATCTTGCGTCCACCAGTAAACTGGTTTTTTATTCCCAGGGCCTCTTTTCTTTCTCAGAATCTTATTGCATGCTGTTGTGACAATTTCGTCTAGTAGCTTTACATCCATTTCTCTCCCATTTTCTTTTTCGATTTGCCGCCCGACTTCTTGTATTACTCTGCCGATTTGATCTTGTTTGATGATCCAACCTCTATTTGCCGTTTCTCTGGGTTGCTGTTTCGAATCTCTATCTCCTATTTCATATAAGATGTGTTGATGATCGCTAAGAGTTT